>MU943956.1:0-16493 GCA_036418165.1 Cooperia oncophora | reverse complement strand
GGAAGCCGGTAGAAATTTGGGCAAAAGTTCCATAAACAAGTAAAATTCCTCTATCCCTGTATATTAATGTAGACTTCTCTCAGGAAGCCAAAAACTTCCCCGCACTCTCCCCAGCAACTCAAATATTATACCACCTCGTTGGGAAAGTCTCAGTACCCGCTTGCCTTGGATAAAAATACCCTCAAAGCCTAGCATCATTCTAATCATGTTTTCTTATGATCGTTTCTTTTCCTACTTTTAGTGACGTCATGAAATCTTATGGTGTTCCTTATGGTGCATCTTCATCGATCATGCAGAACCCAGTAGGCTCTTGAGCTTTTCCTCAGATTAAGGGATTTCTGCAGAAAACGAATAGCTTCTCAGTCAACTTCATTGTTGGGGCACATCTTCAGACTTTCATATGAGCTGAACTACTCTTTTTTGAAGGCCTTACTCTTTTTCGGTTCCTAGCATTTTGTGCATTCGTCTGGTCTCACAAGTCATTGTGTAGTCCAAGCACCAGAGCTAAACCGACTATGGGTTGAATGAATATCAAATGTGCAGTGTACCTCAGAAACTGTTTAGCGAGGGCTTCTTTACTTTCCAGTCGGCGGAATAATGGTTTCTAATTTGAGGTCACAGTTTGTCTTCGAAAACACCTGTTCTCTCGCTAAACCTAGTGTAATCTGTCTATACTGGATTTTATCAATTGCCAACCCGCTGTCTGATGTCGCACTCTCAGGAGGTTACTCGACCTTTGTCTACCATTGACTTCATCCATTATGATCTCTGGGACTGAGCCTTTGAGAAATCGAACAGACTTCCACATCTCTCAAAACTTTATTCCCACCCTCACAGTTCTTTGTTTTCTTCGAGATCGGTAGATATTTTTCGCCATTTGTTGTCATGTGGCGCCTATATTTTAATTTTCATGCTGGAGAACAAGGAATACTATGCGGAGGTCATATCCGCTGTTGGAGGGGAGACGGACCAAGAGAATCGTAATTGCCGCTCCGCCGCGCGCGGCGATGGGCGCGGCGTTTTCTTAACTCGTGTTAACCTGTCGATTGGAGCACCGGACTTCATGTAGACCCCGTCATCGTAGACATTCATGACTATTTTCGGTTCTGAATTGCCTGTTGTCGCCATCTACTACCTGGAACCATCGTCATTTGCGGGCGCGACGTCGCACGCGACGCTCACCAGCGCGGTGAATTACGATTCTCTTGTCACATACCTTGTTGGAGAAGGATAAAGGGATAGATTTTTCGCCGGTGATCAATCCCTTTGTGGGATGCGGCGCGCATTCTACTTCTATTTGGAATCGTAGTAGCTTATACAATGACTTGGGGCCCAGCCGATGTATAGGTCGGTGTTCTTATCCTCCCAGACAAATCTCGTACCAGTTTACCGTGAGGGTAGAAGGCTTGGGCGTCCTGAGCCGACCCGGGACTTGACCCCCGGACCACGCACGTGGTAAGCGCGCCGCTTGTCACTAAACCACCACCGTCGAGAGTAACGTAATTGACATGTAGTGCGTGCCTTTCGTTTCTATGCATAGGATATGATCAATTGTCGATGGAGTTTGAAAAAAGACAAACACCAGATGCTGAAGGGAGGGGAAGGGGGGGGGGGGTAAAAGGGCATGCATTTTGGAGGTCTGGCTTCGCGTGACATTGTCATTTGCTGAGGGCCCCATGCATTTACTACTTCCTATCGAGAACTGATCGTAATTGAGAATTCAATGAACATTATTTCATTGCACTTTTAGGCCAACGTGTTTTGACGATGTCAAGAGGTAGTTAAGTGGAGAGGGCAACAACTATAAATCAACCACACTGAAACATTCAGCATGTTGTTAGAGGAATCCTGTGAAAAGGGCTGGGATTCTTGAAGGTATAGTTCGAGCTCGAGGAGGATGGATGAGCTGATCCAGTGAGGATGACACAAGTCCGTCCAATGAGCTGGAGGCGGATAGGGCTCCGCTCGAGAGTGGCCCACCTACATCTCCATGGCGATTCATCCCTTTAAAGGCAGTTGGCACGATGGTTTCCTACTTAGCCTAAAATGCTAGTAGGGCGCTGTATAGTGGGGAAATGGCGAAAGAACGGAGTGAAACGGTCAAAATCCTGCGAAGAAAAGCCTTCGTTCTCAGTGACTTGTAAATCGATTTCGGACGAGTTTCCCGTAGGCATCTTACCAATCACCGCTACCGAAGATACGGCTGCATATGTGTACCCATATATGCATGCAGCATCACGGCCGCTTCATACCAATCCCTTCGCTTCATAATTTGCTTAGCAAATGAATGAATACGAGCGTCAGGAACGGTCGTCCATTTGGGCGGGCGGGCGTGGCGGGCGTTTGGGACGTAAAGTTGTGGCTTGATAGGGCCCTTATAACACCTTCCTCGGGGAAACCGCTATGCAGCGCCTGCCCAGGGTCGCGGAATTCTATCCTGCCAGGAGTATTGATCCTAGTCGTCTTGGGGGATTTATCGTGCCAACTGCCTTTAAGTTCATATTTTAACAACGTCAACTTGCACTGATTTGTCGAAATCTACCTCGGTGAGTGGGCACGCTGCATTCAGTGGGCTCGACATTGTATGAGGGCTGTCCACTTCAGCGCCCTAGTTTGCTGGATTCCAACTGCTTCGAGATCGTTCTGTGAATTGCAAACTTGAAAAAAACGTGACCGGTCGAAACAGCCAACCGGCAGAACGGTTCCACTCTAAAACGACCTGCTTGGTGTAAAGTGTGTGGAAATATCAAAAAAGTTCGCTGTGTAGGATTAGCATCCCTTCCCGCTGTATTTTACCGCTTCTAACGAATAATTACAGAAAAAACGTCTCTTGCTTCTTGTTGTGTGAAGATCTCACATGGAAGATGGTTCGGAGTGAATGAGTAAATGGGCCGTGGGATCTCAGGTAACCAGTAAATCAAGGCGTTGAATGTTGCCAGCATGCCTCTTGGTGGCCACCCGTTTGGAGTCACACTCCCGGAGCGCTCACCTACAGGGCGAATTATATGCATAGATCTGTCCAAGCTCACTTGCGAGCACCGTCGATTTTGATTTCGTACATGTGGTTTTTTTCATTTTTTGAGACACCCTGCCTTGTTTTGCCTTTCAGAGTGCCTACAGAAAAGAACTCGTCATTGAACGCGAACCTGGGAAATGATAAAAACACTCTTTTTGGAATGAGTGGCGCCGTAAGCCACGAAACAAAATAGGTGCATTGTTGGTGTTACGCGCACGAGTCACACCATTCTACCACTTTTTTTCAAAAGTCGTGATGGAATGGGCTCGTTTGCTCGATAAGTGTCTTTCGTTTACTTTGTTCTCGCCCTTTTCGCTCACTCTGACGAAACCTATTTGGAATTTTTGGAGGCACTCTTGGGACTCCGCAATACTCGAGCAAATGGAGTGGCGTGCATATTGGAAAGGATACACTGTTTTTTCAATGCTTTGCGGCAGCGACCAGCAGCGTTTCGAATGCCCAACAGCATTTCGAGGGCTAGGGAAGGGACCAGCAGCGTGTAGGAGTAGAGTGTATGGGGCGATAGGAGGGTAGCAGACAGCTGCTACCCTCCTGTCGTCCCATACTCTCTACTAGCAATCTGCTACCCTCATAAGTCCCCATAGTCTACCAGCTGCCTGCCATGCTTCTAGCGCCCCATACCCTTCACTCCTAGTGCTGCTGGTCGCTGGATTGATACTTATACTTCCCTAGCCCTCGAGATGCCGCTTGTCGGTGATGGGCGCTGGTAGACGCTAAATTGATATCTATACTTTCCTATTCGCTGGCTAACGGATGCTCGAAACGCTGCTGATCTTCGATGGACGCTGTCGGTCGCTGCCGCAAAGTATGAACGCACCCTTCATCCCTTGCTGAGATGACATAATTAAGAGGCATGTCCTCTATTAGGGGGGGGGGGGGAATTTCGCAAAATACGAGCCCCTCAAAGTTCCCTCCCCCATGTACAAACCCTCCCCTCTTTCCCCCTACCTACTAAACTTCCCAACTTCCTACCTTCCTCTAAAGATTTTTCAATTTCCCGCAAAAACTGCCGTCTAGGTGTGGGGGAGGGGGAGGGTTTAATGCGTAGCGCACTTGAAGAGGAAAAAACCTAGAAAAGTCAGCAGCCAAAAACGTTTTTCACAGAAGATTACGACCTCCCACACCTTTCAGCGACCGAATACGATACCCCGCTGTGGACCTTCAACGTACGACGTGCGTTGCGTAGGAATGTTGGGCATCGAACTAGCTCCTAAAAGTAGCTTGCACAGGCTGCAATCTGAAAGGAGATCCTGTCACAGTATGAATTATTCTTATACCTCTGTTGGATTTCTGGAATTAATAGGTTACTACGGTGAAATGCTTCCACTGAATCCGCCGTTTCGGCAATTTTTCTGTTTCCTCCTTATTCAGAGATTTTTTCTCTGCTTTTCCCTAGATTGAATCCGCCTGTAGGACTGGCTATGACAGCTCGATTGTTCGTGCCAGTCGTTATATATCGGGTTTGTGGCGAAAGAAATACAGGTTTTCCTGAAATCCAAATTAAGAGCAGGGCGTATGACCACTTACATTTATCCGAGCTCGTCGTATGGGTGATGGCTGTGTAAGTTTCACGTCATAAAGTGGTAAGGTAGCAGCGGTAAGGCACAAGATTGCTTAGGAGACTCTGAACACCTTCAGGTGTCTCGTCTGCTGCCTCGCTCATTTGCATACTCTCTGCTTAATCTGGGCCCTCGACAATATCCACGGCGATTCTTTATCTCTCGCTTGGCACACATAAGGCCTAAATTGAAGCATTTTCAATGGTTTCTCTCCTTTTTCCTTCACAGGCCAAGTCAACTAGCACACACACTTCATTTTCTGGCCCGCCGTCAACGAACTTTTTGCTGGCTTATCGCGAATTCTGCCTTTGCCGTAAGTTAACCGTGCAGTTCAGCAACGGGGGGAGGGGGAGGGCATTTTGCACTTTTGCTGCTTCACTAGTTCTGCTTCACAATTCTCACTCTGGTGAAACCATGAAATCTTGTGAAGCTGCAGCAACCTGTAAAACCTGTCGACACACGAAAAAGCTATCTAAATGGGTCGACACGTGGATGGGAAGTAGCAATAGTGCAAAATGCCCCCCATCGTCGAACTGCCCCTAACTCAACTTTGCATTTTTTTCTTTATTCAAAGTAGCAGCCATTAACGAACAAGGTTTTGCCAAGGAGAGTAGAACTTCACTATGCCCATATTTAGAATGTTGGAGTTCTGTATGCGATGAGCTTTGGGGGGGGGAATATTAGCATCGCCTTCCCGTGCGTTTCATTCGCAAGATTAGACGAGCTGCTTGAAAAGTGCCTAGTCATGTTGTGGTTGATTACGATGGGTTATCTAGAAGTTTCGTTCCTCAACTTATGCAGCTATTGCTGTATGATCAATGGCGCGTCGTTTAGCGTTGCCATGAAGGAGGATTACCCTTTTTCTACTGATCGATGCCAAGCATATATTTCGCAGCCTCTGGAGCGTTACATCTATCAGTGGCTTTAAAGACCGGGGCAGTCCGTAGCATTCGATCAGTAGAAAAAAGCCGGTGAAGTGATCGCGTCCCTGTCCATGGCACACGCGTGCTTTAGACAGAGCTACGCAGTAGCACGAATTGTTGCAATAACCGAAGACAATAGAAGCCTTGACAGGCCACCTTGAGAAGTCCTTTAAATTATCTCTGCAATCAGCAATGATGGAGTCTCACTGACAATTCAATTTTCCAGTTGATCACAAGATTTTTCATGGTCTCCAATCAAAGCCGAGACCTCATTATTTTTAGATGGAAACAGAAAGAACTAGTGCAAAAGTGCCAAAATGCCCCCCTGCAGCAGGCAACTCCCATATAACGTCGCCTGTAGGATATTACTTTCTGCTGTATTCATGTCCACGCTCAGACGGTGTAAGTGGCGTCATAGTCCTTCCAGACCTACAAACCGCTAACATAATCTGTTTTTTGCGCGGCAACGCTTTTCTATGCTTTTGAAATGATATAGTTGCAGCTTCTCAGAGTCCAGCTCGCGGAGTAGATCTCGCCTCCTTATCGTTAACTATCCGGTTCCATTGCCGGAAAATCTTCCGAATTGTCTTTTCAACTGGTTGCTGGTTGTCGTCAAGTGATTGAAGGATGGTGACCATGGGCCTTCGCTGTTATTTCGTACTTAATGACAGCTTCTTGTCGACGATACCAGCCCAAGAGAAGGCCCAAGAAAAGAAGTAAAGCTGTGGCATTGAGGCATACTCCATGTTCCCATGATTCACAGGTATTTCAAGGAGTTTTAGAGGCAGTCCGACGCAGTTTCTTCCCTCTTCCGTAGAAGTAGATTTTCACAGAAATCGCGTTCAGGAATCTGAAAATAGCACCAAAATATAAAAAAACGCGCTTCGCATTTGGATTTTGTTAATTATTATAATTAGACAAAGCTGAGGTTAAGCTGACAAATGGCACACTTATCACGCGTGCGCCGTATTGGATCGGCTCCCGCTCAGGCCAACAAAGTCTTCTACACACTCTGGGGACGGTAAATTGGTGCCAGAATCGTCTGGCTGGATAAGAATAGACTTTTCACAACGGCTGCCCCCTACAAGTCAGTGTATTGGTCATATCGCATACGAGCGCCATCTTCATGTATTGTCGGGATATTTCAACGATTCCATCAAATCCGATGGCTTTGTCTGTCTCTCAGCGTTCCGACATTTTATCGGCTTATCACCAGCCATCAGAGAGAGATCGCTGGGATTCTGATTCACGCGGTCTCGGCCTCGCACTTACACGAGGGCCATTCGGTGCATGGATATCCAAGGTGGTTTCGCCAAACGCGTTGCACCGGGTGCTGATTCCAGAGGTGGAACCACTGGCGTGCAGGTTTTCATGGTCACTGCTAGCCGTTGGATGACTCGTTGAGATTTTTCTGTGGCTATGCCAGACTTTGGTTCCCCTTTAATAGTGCATTCGGTTCCGCATGTGGTTGTGCTTGTTTTCAAGTTTAAATATATGAACGACTTACAGGTGCGGCTTGGTTGTCATTCTAGGCTAGCATTTCTCCTCTCTTTCTCGTGCAACAAGGCGAATTGTCGTCGAGTTATTCAATATTTTTGGCGTCACTCATGGTCATAGCGCCATTTGAATCCCTATCAAGCTTATACAAAGACATGAAAGATCATTGTCGCAATCAGAGAAGTAAGGGGTTTCTTTTTGTCTGAATGAGATTATCAATTTTGTTGGTCGTGTACGGAGATAAGATCGCTCCCGCCGTGCTGGGATATCTTTTGAAGATTAGAGCGAGCATCAGAGGATACCTCTCTTTGCCCCGGTATGCACTTTTATTTTTTTCGCTGTTTTTCTGCCATATTTGTTTTGTTATCAGAAGGGTTATCAGAGGCGATGTCAGCTTCTGCCTGGGTTCAAACCATCATTGTGCCTTTCAAACACGGCTCTTGCTCCGCTATTGCCAAACGCGCCATTTTGAAGTCAACTGATACAATCGTCAACTGGTTCCTTGAAAAGTGCTGTTAGCGTGTTTTACTCTCTGTACTCGCGTGCACAGGACGTGGGCATGGATTTTCATGCCCTGGGTGCCGCTTTCCCGACTCACCCGCGCTGGCACACGGACTAGCCCCACTCGGCTGTGAACCATAGCTAAACGCGCTATTTTTTGCGCCTTCTCACCTCTGGTTGTTCCTCGTTTGTTTTCCTTTGAATGCGGTTACGAATATGATTTTGGTCTCTACGGAAGTGGTGCAGTTGAAGATAGCGCGGCTGAGTATGGAGACGGCGCACTAGTATCTCCACTTTCCTGCCCTATTTTTGTGCACTTTGAGTGGAGAAAGTCAAACGCCACTACAACTGCGGTCCCGTTCACTCCACATTTAAGTAAGACAGTCCTACTGTACAGTTTGCCTCTGACTTCAAGTGGCTCTGTAGCTTTTTTTTCTCGTTCCCACAGCAAGGATAAAACATCCACTCTCAGGACAATGGTCGGCATAAGTGCCATTTTTTTCTCGAGCGCGAATTCGAGGTCGTAATGTTAAGTGTTATTGAGTGATTAATATTTGTTCATGTAGAAGTGGATCACTTTAAAAAAGCGCTGTTATCACACACTACGGATCGATTTTCCTTTTTGCTAGTCTGCCACCCACCAAGGTCGGTTTGAAGGTGGCAGACTTGTTTGGGAGCATAAAAACGCTGAACATGAATATCGACTAGCCTCGCTTGTCGTTGTGTCAATAGGCCTGGCCATTGAGAATGGTTTCAGGATTCTCAAGAGAGGTCGAACGCATGGCGTATCTGAGGGTAGGGGATGATTTACGGCGTCCACCTTGTCATTATCCTTTAGCAGTCCAGCAGAATGGCGTTCGCATCTATAGCGGCATTGGGATTGCCTCGCAAGGATTCTGGTTGAGAAAATTAGAACCCTTTCTTCGTGGAATTCCTACTAATTATCGACAGGAAGACTGCAGAAAATGTTTGGGTTGAGAAGTCGCCGCCCACGACGCTACCACACCAAAGCGGAATGGCATTGTCGGGCTATCGCGTGTAGCTACGCCGCGTTTTACCGCCTAAAGTGAATTCCACAGCGATTCATCTCGATAGTGTGACGTGTGAGGTTCCGAGTCGGACTCATTCGTATTTAGCTTTTTTCTCACCAGGTTTCGCTTTCCAGTTCCATCCGTTCATTTTTCGTTTCACTCGCTGGTTTTGCAGAAAATTCTTCTTCAGCGAGTAATACTTTCAAATGAAAACGGTCCCCTCACTGCATATTTTATGCAGATTTTCTCCTTGCAATCCCTTATCCCTCCTTCACGTTTTATTTAATTTTCTCTATTGTGTGTCACTAAGATACCGTACTTTTGCCTGTTTCCAAGTCTTATTTTCTTTGAAAAAAAATATTATTATATGAAGGGAAAAACTTCTTTCTCATTTCTGACGTTCTAGCTCGCCACGCCGGAAACTTTGTCGAGCGTTGTACGAGCACTGTGAAAATGGAAATAGAAGAGCCTTGCAATAGAAGAATCTCCTTTTCAGGCTGCGATTAATTTTCCAATTTGAAGAGCGCTATCCTCAATAATAATTGCTGTTTTTGTGGGCCCAAAAATTCAGTTATGGTCACGCAACAAGAGTTTCTGCCCAAGAAAGCGCGGTTTCCCTCATGATGCCATCTTTTCTGCTCGGCTAGGATAAAATGCGTTCTTGAGCGAAACTATAGGGGAATAGGTCGAAATCCAGTGCCCTTCCCTCTACAGTTTCCTTTTGAACTCTTTTTTCCCCCCTCCTCCCTTAATTTTCTTGGTTACTGAATTGCTTCTTCCCATTTTTAGTAATTGACTCATTGATTGATTCTTCACTGGATGATTCGATTAGATGATTACCAGCAATCCCATCACGATATGATCAAACTGAACTGCATTAGAACCTGTTTTCTTGTTTGATAGCGATCGGACGATATTAGTGTTCTCCTATCGATGGAATTGTGTAAAACTATTTATTTGGAGCCGGTAAATGTAAAACTCATGATTAAGTAACAATCACTATGCCAGTGCTTCTTGGAATTTGTCAATTTTGAAATACCTATGGCTAAGGAATGTTTGAAAGTTCTCACTATTTCTAGTACACGATTAAGAGTAATAGAAAGTGAGAAGAGCCATTTATGCGCAAAACAATAGGTTGTCGCTTTTTGGGGCTGCCTTCAATCTGAACTTTTACCTTTTATTTTTTTTGATTTATATTTCTATGTTTGCACGACTGTTAAGAAACCTTCTCTTCCGCTAATCGGTTGTGGTGATCCTCCATAGTTCGAGTTTATGGATGTCTCTAGTTGCTGTTTTTCTACATTTGATTTATGAGCTCGAGTGCATGGGGTTCATTTTTTCACCTCTCATCGTCCACATCTCTTGGCTTTTTCTGATGTCTATCACTCTGTGAAGCAGAGTGCGGGGACTAGAGCTGCCAGGCCGCTCTTTCTGGATCCCACCGGGCCTGTTGAGCCTTCTTTCGCCTTCACTTGTAGCTCGTCGCGGAGCGCACAATTACCGAGTTGTTCAATGATGGCTTATCAAACGACACCTTAGGTCGAATCATCATCACCAGTGTTTATCCAGTTGATTGAACGGTAATTTTCCTATTTGTGTTTGCTACAATGCTAGAGTTGCCTAGAGGGGTTTCCGTGCTCGATCGCTCAAAATAAAGGTCAGCGATCCAGGCGCCCCTTTGATCCCTTGAAATACAGCACGTGTTCGATCCGGGTCTTCTCCCTGTTTTTTGCTGCCGTCTCGCTATATTGCTGCCAGTATAAAGGTAGTCCCAGGCTCAGGGAGATGTGGCCATATTTCTTGTGTGCTCGATAACCAAGCACAGCTCTAACTCCTCTAGCTCCGAGCTATAAACGCGGCGCCAGTATTCGTTTGCTCAACGATAGGGATAGTTGTGGGTCAAATGCGTGCTGTAATAAAGCTATGCTTTTGTTGTGATCAAAAGTTGGTGTCCCACCACCAGGGCAATCGCCAATCGTTTGTGATGATCACAGACGAGTGGTCGTGTTTGACCGCGAAGGCAGGGAACAGGTATTTGCGTCCGAGAAAATTGTTTTTGATAGTCTTGATTTCTCGTGTTTCATAGATGGACCGGATGGGTGGTTTCCGTCGTCTGTTTGGAGAGGGACTTGCCAAAGATCTATACAACTACTATTTCCAAGAGTTGGAAATGATAGTCGAATCCTGACGACCTTTCCTCTCCCCCCGCTGCTCGACAGCAAAATTTTGGAGAAAAAACAGAAATTTTTCGGGAGAGAATGGAATATGTGGTAGAAAAATGGGAAAATCTCGGAAAGTAGTAGGTATCATGGGGAGCGGGGGTTGTAGGATCGTATTGATGATGGATTGAGGGGGTGCCCTATTTCTCAGGAATTCATCACAACGCGATGGCTTGCCCCACTGCCCCACCACTGACTTCTCCTTTATTAATTTTACTTTTTGCCCAGTTAGCTTTCCTCTTTGCTAACCGTCGATCCCTCTGCTCGATTTTCTTTATCATCCTTCGCGGTGATCTTATCTTAAGCACCTTTCCTCCTGAAAAATGCCTCAGTGGACCACTACTTATATACTATGGTAATTTCTCTTATTACTGTAACGTCCAGGTCTGAACGCCAAGTAACGCGCTTGTAAAGGCATAATGATATGCGAGGCTCGCATCTGAAATGAATTGCGAAGTTCGAGAATCCGCCTGAGTGTCCTAGGCTTTTGCCCATATCCTCAGCATCCTTGAAGATAATTAATCCGGCTCTTTCTGTCTAGTAGTTAAGGGAGTTATCTCAATGCCGTTGAAATATACTTGTCGAATTGCCGGGACTGGTACGAATTGTGGAAAATTATAATCATGTGCGTTTTTGTATAAATTACAATAATGTAATAGGATTCCACGGCTAATGGGAAGGCTTAATAGGCATCGTATAGGCACGCATGTATGCGGAAGCAGCTTCGCCGTGGCTAACTTCATAAGGAACAATTTTGCGACTTTCGTTCTGAACATCTCTTCTTCAGCTTTGTCTACTTGTTCCATCATCATTCATAAATTTCTCATCATTTCTGTCATTTATCTACCTCTGTAGTTCTCGGTATCTCTTCTCTTCTATCTTTGACTCTTGTTTTTTTCCAGTCCTGCACTTAATGTCGATCTTCTATATCTCAGTCCTTGTCTGACCCGTTGGCAGTGCTCATCCTTTATGATCCCTGTTTCTTTGGTTGAGGCCGGATCAAGTCAAAATTTTTGCCTACTTGGGGCTTGTACTTTGGTTCTTAGGAAAAAAATCGTAGCGAACTTCACCCCTGGGGCACAGTTCTATAGAAAACTTGGCACTTGGCCCATATTTCGGGAATGAATGTGGTCTAAAAGGTTGAATAATGGCTACCCTTCCAGCCAAAACCAGACTTTTTCCTCCATTTTTTCATATTTAATATATATTGTTATTCGATTCCTCCTTATTCCCTCGTGGGGCACGCTCTCTGTATCTGCCCGCCACTGTAGAGGTGAAAGGGATGCTTATTTCAAGCACGGGCAAACTTTCGCCATTAGTCATTCCACGTCTCGGATGCGGCACGCATTCCTTTTTTGTTCAAGAGTCATAGTGACTTACAATGCGATACAGCCTATGTGATGACTTGCGAGGGCTAGCATACTTGTCATGATTTCATCCTCCCACCACAAGGCCGCTCTTGTCTTAATTATTTGCCCTGTAGGCATGGAATCTTGGGATCTGGCGCGATATTTCTCCGGGCGGAGACCAGTCGAGGTTTTTAATGCATGATGGAGGGCCATGGTGGCAGCCTGTTGGCCCCTACGCTATCTCTGGCATCCCTGACCAATTTTGGAGTAACGTCGGCGAGTATGTGATGTGAGCAGTGTAGAATCTGAGAACTTCGAGATTGTAGATATGAAGTCCAGTGGGCTCCTATGTCATACTAACACATGTGATTAGGGGGGGTTAAATTTTGACGGGCTCTATGCGGATTTCCTCATGCCAGCTGGGGAGTTCCCCTAAACGTTCTCTCTCAGTAACTCACTCGGTTCCCTTTCAAAGGCGCAAAATTTCCACCGGAATCTTTTTTTTTCTTCCACTAGGCTGAGTTGTTTTCCCTCTTTTCCCATAGATCCTCTTCCATCGGTGGTTTCAAGATCGTTAGGAAGGGCCTGTGTCATAATGAAAGGGAAAAAGAACCAAACGATCGGCTCTTCTCTTCAGTGGTACTAATTAGAATGTGTAGACGCAGTTCAGTTTGGTGGGGGTACTGAATGATTCTCAGCTGAGGTTGTGCACGCCACCTTGTAAAGAGATCTGTACATTACTGCAACCAAATTGGCTCACTCGACCCGACTTTGCAGCTTCGCAGGACAAAGAATGAGCAAAGTACCTTCTGATATCAACATAAATTTTTTTTTCAAACAAATGAAGCTAGCGAAAGTGCAAAGTGCCCCTCCAGGCCGAACAGTACCAAGTGTGTGCTCGGCGTCTACCATAACGTACTGACCAAGGGTGCTAGTGAATGTTTTGTCGTCCATTTTCTGCTCACGGAGTCGCAATTCGAATTCGTTAGAACCCAAAGAAGTCGCTCTTGATTGACGTGATCGTCGTTGTATTCGATTGAATCCATGGTCAGTCAATGCACCCCTTCACTGCTCCTTCCTAGGCAATTAATTATAAACTAGCTATTCAAATATTCTTTGATTCGTCTGAACAAAGTTTCCCATGCAGAGGTTCCCATGAGAAGCCGCTCTCATTCTTTGCTCGCTGTGTGCCATTTTTCAGTCGTGGAACATTAGTGCAGCCCTGACGCATTTCGTGTTGAATTCAGACACTTTCCACTGCAGGCTGAACACAACTTTACCTCCAATCAGATTACTTTTCCAATTTTTGTCCATTTTTACCTCTACAGTTGTTTAATTGCTTGTTTTCCGTTTGGTTCGAGATCACTTCATGTTACTCGAGCAGGTCTCCTTGTCCCTTTTTCTCTATCATTACCGTCAGTTGCAAATTCGTCATTTCAGATACGTAGAATGGCGTTCTCAGTGTCAGCACATTGCCCATCATTGTTCTGTCTATAATCGCTTTCTTGGCCACGCCATCTGAAGCTGATGAAGATCTCCTCGAGACGTTCAAAAACATCGATGTATTCAGGCTAAGGTGGGTATCGCATTTTAGTGGTTGTCTTTTTTTGTGTTGTAGCATTTAGGAAACTAAGGTTGAGGACTTCTTGCGCAAGTGCGCTTTTTTTTTTGGTAGTCAAAACGAACTTACATATAATGATATGTATGACTCTGAGCGACACCTCCTCGTCAGACACATTCGCGACTGCAGTTGGGTACAGGGGTTCATACACTGATTTCTAGATATTACCACTGGAGGAGAGCGGACAAAATACTGGAAATCCAGTGCCAAGGTGGTTTTTTCAGCGTGGAACGAGCATGAGGTGAATAGAGGCCCTTGAGAGGCGCGTGAAAGTCACGAAGTCACGCAGTAGACGTTTTATGGGAATTTATACCTGTCAAAGGCAAGCTTCTGATCATCGTAACCGTCCGCTGCACTTGCCCCACACTTGGGGATGACGAGAGTGGCACAGCCTGTACGAACGCAGACTTGTGCTTCCTAGAGATTCCATCTCTCCGATGATGAAGCACTTTATCTACTACTGCTTTATTTACTCCTCTTAGCTGTTGTTGAATCGAATTGTGAAATTTCGAATCTAGCCCCGCCCATCCAGAAGCAGCTCCCACCCACTTCGATGGAGGAGGACCTGCCTCTGGATCACATTCCCTATTTTCTC
This sequence comes from Cooperia oncophora, assembly GCA_036418165.1. NCBI lineage: Eukaryota > Metazoa > Nematoda > Chromadorea > Rhabditida > Trichostrongylidae > Cooperia > Cooperia oncophora. The sequence continues at coordinate 2,161 of MU943956.1, read as the reverse complement.
ATTCATTAGGCTCGCTCAACTCCGCAAAAAAATTTTGCTTTTGCACCAGTTCGTCTTCGTTCTCTAAACCGTCTCGGAACCCAGAGCACGCCATCGTTGTGATGATCACAACGGGGGGGGGGTCGTATTTGACCGCGAGGGAGGGGTCGTATTTGGTCAGAGAAATTTTTTTGATAGTTGATTTCTCTTGTTTCACGGACGCTATAAAGGGGGGGGTCGTATTTGGTCGTTGTTGGGAGAGGGACTGCCAAAGATCTATACAACTACTATTTCCGATAGTTGAAAATGATAGTTAAATCCTGACGACCTCCCTCCCCTCCCCCCACCCGCTCGACGACAGCAAAATTTTGGGGAAAAACCAGAAATTTTTTCGGGAAAAAATGGAAAAAGTGGTAGGAAGTTGGGAAAATTAGGAAACTGGTAGGTGGCATGGGGAGAGGGAGGGATCGTATTTGAAGATGGAATCAGGGGCCAGGAAATGATCACAATGAACGCGATGGCGTGCCCTGTCGGAACCGCAATATAGACTACTAACCGATTGCTAACCATCAATTTCTTTGCCCGATCCCTGGGCTGTTCTGTAGGCATTTTACAAGTTTTTTGCTGCCGGCACTGCCCACTTTGGTGAACACTTGACCATTGTGGGCGCGCTTCGTGTGTACTCCATGCAACGTTGCCGATGCCTCACCCACCTCAAACGCGACCCGGTCCTGAAGAGTGATTTTTTACGGGGTTCCCATTTTGCAGCAGTCAAACAAATACACAGACATTTTCTGCTTTATAAATATGGCAGGGTGTGGCAAGGGTATCATAAACCGGCTTAGGGAAGATAGCCAACAAAAGCTTGGTAGCGCCATATTGAGATTAATCGAGTCGTGTACTGCGGGGAAGCCAGTTTTGAAGTTTGACTGTCTTCCTGAGCTCGCACGGCTGCCTGAGTTCGACAGCTGAACTGATTTCGCAGGGGCAATATCGTGAAAGTGTGATGATTCCCTACACCATAAATACAATTTGGCCATGAAGTACGTTTGAGAACACACGATTATAATATTGTTTCAGCTCCTACTTTTCTTTTTTTCTTAAATTTTCACTTTGATTCTACTTAATTACTATCATTCGTTTGGAAGTAGTATTCCACCTTCGCCGACCTTTCCAGTGCTAGGAAAATTCGTTGGTTTTCAGGTCATCGGCAGGCGCTTGCCCGTTGCTGGTTGTCGGTCAAGTGTGTCCACAAGAAAATCCGCTCTACTACTTCAAATGCTGTGGTGATCTGAACGCGTCGTGCTGCTTCCGATTACAGGTACGACCCATGCTCATAATTACGTGTAACAATGGTTAATCGCTTGTAAGTAAAACTCAAATATTTGAAGTAAGATTCCTTCAACAAGCCATAATCCCCGTTCGAGATTCGAGAGCTGGCGATTCGCGGAATGAAGTTTCTTCAATCATTTGCAGAAATCGGCTCAAAAGGGAACGGTTGTCTTACCGCCGCTCGAGGAACACGCATAAAAAGATCAAGGGTAGGAAGAAGGGAGTAAAACGAATGCTGTTGTTGCGCAGACCTCTCAGCTCAGGAGTTCAGAGCCCGAACACGTTCGACTAGTCCCGCTCCCCTCTAACAAGACAGTGAACGAGTAGTGAAGGAAAGGCATGGAGGAGCCCAGCATGTCCGCGTCCGGCGCAGATCAACTGGGGCAATCACAAGATGATAAACACGCTTTGACGTAATATTAATTTTTGTCGATCTAGAAGTAATCACTTTACAAAATATGGGTATACAAGGGGGGGGGGAAGACAGCGTCAGCGGTACGATGCCCTCTGACTCTTTCGCTTCTTATCGTAATGCTGATTCCCAATGGAAACTGGAAGGAAACACGCTGTGCTAGGGATGCATGAATGCTCCACAAAAATTGAGCTAGGGCGTAAAGAACCTGCTTTATCCCTTCCTCTCCTTCTCAGGAGATTTTGACTGCTCGCTTGTTTATATGTAAACAATCTAATGCTATTTAGGAAGGTCTCGTACTAGAATTATTCGTCAGATTTGTTGTTCGTTTTAATATGTTAAAAATACTGAAATTGAAATTTGCCACACTATTTTCCGAAAATTTCACGATTGAGATTAGAAATTTTCGGGAGTAAACTCTCCCAATCTGGGCACGTT
>MU943952.1:0-14206 GCA_036418165.1 Cooperia oncophora | reverse complement strand
CGTTTTCACTGAAAGCCGGGCATTGGAGGCGGAGTCTGGAGGCGGAGTCACTGGAAAAAAGGAGGAACCACTGAACCTATATTGCGCTATAGCGCCCCTCCCATAGAATTTTTTGCCGCGAAACCGGTACAAGGTTGTTCGTCGCGGACCACTCTAACCTCCTGACGCCATATTTCAACTTCGATACCTGATCGCGGACCGTGCCTTTAAATTTGATAACCACTCCAAAATGGTCCGAGAAACATCACTGACGAAATGCTGAGAAGCTGCCTCGTTCTGGTATGATGGACTGTGTATTTCCAACCAACCGGCAAAGCTCTTTCGGTCAGGAATCATACAAATGCTCGATCAGAATGTGATGTCTAGACAACCCTGTCCGCAGCTGATTCTTGGAACCGGAATAAGCTTGATGAAAAATGTGCATCCGACCACAGCATGGTCAAGAACGTTGAAGCATAGAAGCATCGATGTGAGCATAAAGAAAATAGGAAAAGAAAAAGAAGAGGAAAAAAAGGGGAAAAGTGGAAGACTAGGTGCCATTTCAGTAAAGTGGTGCATTTGAGCTGGAAGTACGAGTATTCGAATGTGTTCCTGGGAAGATAAAGATTTTCGCCCAAGCATAACTCAGTGGAGATGGGCCACAGCATCGAAATGGCTAAAATAGCGATGTCAGTATGAACCCCCACCCCCCCCCCCGTCCTCCCTGATTTCCTTTTCTAATTCGACCCCTTTCCACCGACCTCCTCCCCGTCCCCATGGGATTCTCTCAAAAATGCTGTACCTTGCCCCGATGTGGCTGAACCAATTACTTTATGCAAAAAGTCGCGACTCGAATACTCTGAATGCACCTAAATGCCCATCCTATTGGAACAGCGCCAAAATTTGTTATACATGCATGGATGCACAGGGTACAGCATCGTGATGTGTGAAATGGATGTATCAGTACGACCCCCCCCCCCTTGAAAGAGGGTCTCGGTACGATCCTCCACTTAAGAGAGGGTTTCGGTACGACTCCACTTTCCCCATCACCTACCAGCCACTTTCCCCACAAGTTCCTTCTACAGATTTCACCCAGAAATTTTCCCAAACTTCCTGCCACTTTTTCCGAAATTTCCCGAGAATTTCCCTACTTTTCCAAAAGAATTTTGCTTTTAAGCGGAGGGGGGGGGCAACAAGCGGGGAAATTTCCGCCAACGCGACACCTTTTGCTGCTGCAATGGCAGCATACCCTTGCCCCCTCTCTAGCAGCCAAGTACAACCCCCCCCCATGTATTTCACACCGATGCTGTACCCTGTGGATGCATGAGAACATATACGTCGCTGAGTAAGCCAGCGTTCAGACTTCGTGACGGAGCGCTTTGATCGCGCGCTCGACGCGAATCGATGCGCATTCTTTCAAATGCATCGATCGCGTCGAGCGCGCGACCGAAGACGCTGGCGACAGTCGTGAATCTGTACCTATTCAGGAAAAGAACATATGGTAGGCCAGTACCAAGTGTAACTCAAAGGCTGCTATGCACTTTTGGATTGGGCCATTCCTGCACTACTGGTTCCGCTTAAACAGTTCGGAAGCCGTACAAGAAGGCTACACAGAACTTCTAGCTGTCCCAAGGCAGACATCAGAGGGACAAGACGGCGCTGTAAACTTGGAGAGGCAATTTGCATTTTCGCTAGTTAGCTGCTTCATCTTAACCAACAGGTCCCAGGAGAATCCTTTAAACTCGTGCAAAGCTCCGAAATGCTACAACTGATCCACTTCGATTACAAAAATGTACAAGGTTTCACAAGGTGGCCTGTACAAGCATTGTTAAGCACCGTTTGGTGCTCCCAAGCAAGCGAGCGTATATCCAAACCCGTGAGGTTGGCAGGCATGACCGCACACTCCATTTGAACGTGGCGACGGCTGCGCCTGGAGTATTGCCATGAAAATTATAATCATGCTTTTATTCAACGCAGGGATGCACGACAGTTGTCTCAATGGAAAAATGGCGCTAGAGACGCATTCTACGCTGCGTTCAGATTAAGTACGCAGCCACGCCCTCCCCTTCACACGGAACAATGTTTTTGTTCGGGTGAAAAGTGAGATATTATACTAGGACTTGTATTGAATTCGTGCACGAACAAAAGTCTTTTTGTCTATTGGAAGTTTTAGATCGCAAATAAAAGGTTCCCCGCCCGCTATTTTCAATTATAGTTTTTTCTAAATAAGTCTTCCTATTTATGGTTCAAATCCAGTGTTTTCAGTGAATATCCTTCTTCATATTCTGGTCCACGAGCTTAAGTAGAAGCCTAGTATCATCAGGACAAATAAGTGAAAAACTACGCGAACCTACCGAGTCCTCATCCTCCATAATTGTGAAAGCTATTGGCGGCGCTGACGGCGGTAATTGTACATACATCGGTTGCATAAGATACCACCCGTGTATAACGCGAATATCGAAAAGGGCGGTCAGAGGGCTTATTTCCGAGGGGTGAAAATCGAATTTCAGTGCTGAACTTCCTTCAAAGAGCTTCAAATTGGTGGTGTCCAGACCTCAAAGTACAGTATACGAATCGATATGGCTGACTTTTGCAGACGTGAAGAACGTACCGATTAAAAATAGAACTTTAGGAATTGGAGGAATATTAGACGGGGGCACAATGATCTATTCCAGTGCTTTCAAGCGTTGAACTACTGGGGAGGTGCAGCCAGCTGAACATTCCGCTACTCAGGGATAGACTGGAATAGAGCAGATGGCTCTAGATAGGGCGGCGTTCTGTCTCGAACGACGAACAACAACGTTAACTCAATCATCTTCCACTCCCATGAGCCAGAACATGCTCGCATCCCAATCCGTAAATGAGCCCGGGTGCAAGTCACGTACGTGGCGCATTTTGAGGGATCCACCAAGGCGCTCCCGTGACTCTTTCGAGGGGAAAATCTTGCCAGTTCGGAGAGTTGCCTGACTATTACAATGCCCACCCAAGTGCGCCAGATGAGGACCAACGTGGGCTTGATTGAATAAAAGGAAAGTACGGGAAGAGTACGGGAGCTATTCGTGAAGATGGAAAATCGAGGGAGTGTAGGGGCACAACACCACTAACCATAAAATAGTGGATTCCGTGCATTTATTCATATGGACCCGCACTAGGACAAAGGAAAAAGGCGGAAAAGATGAGGCAGCAACGGGGAGGTTGAATAGTGCAGAGGTAAATATCGCCATATGAACATTACAACTTTTAGAGTTCCTTTATTATCACAGCTGCTGTTTAACGGCGCAGTTTGCGCTAGGGTGACTATCACAGAAATGTGTCATGAAGGGTTATGTGCAAGTATCGGCGCTGATCGAATCGGAGAGGCATTTTGCACCTCCAACTCGCCAGTCCATGTCTTGTCCATGTGTCCAGTCCGTGTTCAACTAATAGGCACCACTTTGGTGAAACCCATAACTCTTGTGAAACTGCGCTATGGTGCAGGTAGACAACTCCGGTCACAAGAATTACAGGTCCTCATAAGGTAGTCTCCCCGTGCAAGCTCTGACGAAAGAACACCATTTGCTGCCCCCATCAAGCCGACCCGCGCCCAAATTTCTGATTCCAGGCGAGGCTCGAATCAGCAGTTCTTGCGCTTTCCGGGCAAGTGAGCTATCCTACATGATGCATTCCCGATTAGAACGACTCAAAAGTCGGTTGTGGTTGTCGTCATCTACAGAAATGCTCAGCTTCACAAGACATTTCAATTAGTTTTTGGTGAAAATCACATTTGTCAGTGGCATGCTTACCGTGCACAGCCCAGAGATCAAATTTTGAATCGGATCCCCAGATGGTAGAAAGCCTGGGCGGGAGCCGATCCAAGATTCGATCCCCGGACTGTGAAGGCTTCATCCTTTCTACAAGAACGTCGCCTTCAACCAGCGCGACATTCACCATGTAAAGGCCCTATAAGATGGACTTCTAGGGAAAATTTGAGAAGCAACATGAGGAGTTCGGGCTCATGCATTGAGATGCCTAGTTGTATAAATGAATCAGACAGTTCTCATAAAAGTGGTACCACCTCTTAGGCGGATTTATGGAATTGAAAACTCTCGGCCGTTTTAGACGGACTTCTTCCACGAATCGTACCCGAGAACGCTGTGCAGTGAGTTACAGTATACTGAACAAGACACTGCTCTTCTTACTGTAGGTCCTTGCTATGAATTGATAAAACTATCAGTAATGAAATAAGCAAGGTCTGATTGATGAATTTAGAACCCTTACAACTCAATGCTAGGCAATCGGAGTCAAGAATGACTATTTGCAGTAAGCTGAATAATATTATGGAATAAAGAGGTTTCCGAAGAAGGATTCATATGTTTCGAACCCCACCAACGGTTGAAAATGGGAGGAGCGTTTGCCATTAGCAGGTGGGCCGATCAAATCAAGCATTTTAAGGTGGTCGTTGGACCACAGGGGCAGCCCCGGGCGGTCTAATGAACCCCAGGATAGCTGCCTGCCTGCACGGTGGTCAGAACTCTTTACGAATTCTGTGCATAGAAGAAATGGAAGACTTGGACCTTGATTCCTTCGTGGCACAGCTTTGCAGTTGAAGGCTCGTCCAGCGCAGCTATCCATTGGAGCTACCTGGCTAGGAGCACGTAAGGTCAGGATACAGGCATCTTAGTGTGAACACATAGGGGAATGAGGGTAGTACTTTTTCTGCTGGGGAGCATAGGGGTCGTATTTGGTCGATTGGGAGCAGAGGGAGTAACGTGCCTTCGGGAGAAATTAAGTAGCGTGGAGTCTCGCTGCTGACTTTTTGGATGAGTTTTCTGTTTCATGTGCACTACCACCCCCCCCTTCCCGGAAAATTCTTGCGTGAAAAAACTGGAAAATGTGGGAAATTTGTAGGTAGGTGCAGTGGAAGGGGGGAGGTTATACGGAGATCCTCATCTGGGTGGGTCGTATCTGCACCACCCACTCACACTTCAGGATGCTGTACCCTGGTCATACGTTTACAGTGAGGATCCCCAAGGGGTCACATGTTCTTGCTGGGAGGGGACAGGAGAGTGAGGGAGTCGAACTTGACTCCAAACTCGAACAACAGAATTTCCCTCCTCCCTTACTGAAGAGCACAGAGGAGGGAGAATGACCTCATTCAGTTTCCGTCTAAGGGCACGTGCGAAACGGAAACTGAGCTACTTCTTCAGATTGACCCCCCCCCCCGCCTTTTCCTAAATTCAATAAAATGATAAAGTAATTCAGTCCTTTCAAAGCAACTTCGAAAAAAAATTTTCAGCTTCGGAACAAATGCAAAGAATTTTTTAAGAGTTAAGTTTTACGATTTACTTTATTGGCTTGCAAAATCCTTTTGTGACTGCTGATTTTTCCCACTTCAACCTGTCTCACGCTCCTCACAGTACTATTTCTGATAGTTGGTCGGAGGTGTCGAAGATGCTCTCCAGCTCCTCAACGCCAAGGCGTACCTAACTTTGGCTCGCAACAGGGTCGAGTGGTGATCTTACTATCGCTCGCTCGGACTCGATGGACGCGAGGACGACAAGGGTCAAGAATGCTGGGGCTAGTAGGGGTTACACCGCGATCTTCCAGAAATCCTTGAAGCTCTCTATTTGGCCCTGTGTTGTGTTGGACTCAGTATAGAACGAATTTGGTGGGATAGTGGTCGCTAAGGTCTTCCTCAGAGAGTAGGCGAGTGCAATCCGATCCTTGTGAATGCTCTAATTTCTCCGGACGGGAGCCTCCGGGAAACGTGGGTAGTCTAACGACCGCGCGGTGCACCTCGGGCTACATCATAGCCGCGTGACGAATGGAATGTAATTCCACTACCCTCATTAGGGGAGAAAAACGCGGCAAGCGTGACGAACAAATATGTACCAGTATATCCGAAATGACATAGTCGTAAACAATCAGAAGAACGAAAACGACGTCTTTGACGTTTGGAACAGGCGATGAAGAAGTGCCGTTCATTAGGCGTTCATTTTGACTCACTTCAGGGAATCAACGGCTTCTATTGCCCTAATTTGTTGTGGTAACGACTTTGCAAGTAAAAACGATGCCAGCAAAATCTGCCCCGTCGGCTTGTGGTACTGTAGATTGTGCCATAAATTCCCACATTCCAGCTGGTGACGTGAACGAAACATCCACCGAATACATTCTTTTCAACAAATTCCATTGGGCAAAAGGGAAACTTTTCGTGAACATCGGCAAGGTCTCGACGCACTTTGTAGAGAAGACTGAACAGTGGCTAGAGGTCCTTCCCTTCTTTTGCCAGCAGGGTACAGCACCATGATGTGTGACATAGTGGTGCCAGTACGACACCTTCCCTCGAAGGGAAGTCTCTGCACTACCCCCCCCCCTTCCTCGATACCTACCATTTTCCTACGAGTTCCCGGCTACTACAAGTTTTCACCCAATAAATTTTTTGGCTATCGAGGCGAGGGGGGGAGGTTAGCCAGTGGGAAACGAAAAAAATCACGCGAAAAGTCGAACAATGGCGGATTAAATTTTTTCCTCAACGCCGCAATTTTCTCTCAGAGCCACATATAACCTCCTTCTCCTAACAACGACCAAATACGACCCCCCTCCCCAGGGCAAATATGACCCCCCCCCCCTCCAGGTGTTTCACACAACGATGCTGTACCCTGTGTGCCAGATCACATCTTCCAAGCCAACAAAGGTTTCGATTCCTCGATGATTGATGGAACCCCATCAAAATCGCTTGGGTGAAAAAAAATAAAGCGGAAGGAGTCAAGGAGGTAAGGACCGAATGGGACAACAAAGCTCATGAGTTGCTTTGTGAGCCAAAGTCATCTCCAAATGAGGGTCTAGCATGATTGGGACCACCCCATCAGGGAGGTCGGACTGGTAGACCCTCATTTGGAGATGAAGGAAATGCGGAGTGTTTTACAGTTATAACCGCCGCTACTTTTTTGAGCGAAGGTAGAAGAAGTTTTGGAAAACTGGAAACATTGATAGGAAGTTGGTACTATTTCTCCGAAGATAGTAAGTAAGATACGGAAGGGGGTCTGCAAGAGGAAACCAGGGGGGGCAATCCAAACATCACGATGCTGTAGCCTTGATCCAAATATCAGAGAAGCGATAATCGGCAGAAGGACGCAGCTGAGCGACCATGCTGCGCAATGTCTGCTTGTCTGCAGCTTCTCACAGAGACAGTGCTGGGTAAGTTCGACGGCGTTAGTGAGGTCTCTTCCGAGGTCCGACTTCGAATAAAAAAAGAATCCATCAGATTCCCGCGCGAAAGATTCCGCGAAGCACTTCCAAACTAGCTCAGGCACTATCTCTATAAGAGAACTCAGACAACCAGACATAAAGGACATAGTCGTGCCGCTGCGTGCCCTAGCCCTCCACCACTACCTTCACAACTTCATTTGTTCACAAACAGGATTTTTTAACAGGCAGGATTCGAGGTCCTATCCAAAGAATCTAAATCCAGAGAATCTGATTGCCGTCGACTTTTTGTTGAATCTTTGCACTTTTTGTCGTTTTTGCCTGCGCTTTTGCTAATTCTCTGTTACAAGCTCCCACATCATATAAAGAACATCACAGTATGCCAGCTCTACCTCTCCACCATTAAGTCAATTTCGGAAATATAATTTTTCTAAATTCCTGGGGAACCTTTCTTGGGGAAAAAAGTGCACCATTATATCAATTCTATTTGTATAAAGGTTAGGCTCGAGGTTACTTCTATGGCAACAGCTACTTCATTCGAGTAATGGACGTGGAAATAACACCGGTCACGATTGGGAAAGTTCTGCTCAGTTCCATCCTCACAGCACAGCGTAATTCAGAAACCCTCGACATGAGGGGTCTGATTGGCTCCGAGTGGAGCATATTTCATTTGGAAGGGACTGCGCTAATCCGAAGGGATATTTATAATAATTTTAGGAAAGAATCGATCATTATTCAGCCAAAAATATGCACCTTGGGGACGACAGTGTGATTAACAACTCAAGGAACAATTTATTCACTCCTCCTTTCCTTCTAATGACGTTACGAAACTTCAGGACATTTCAACTAAAGAAAGAAAAAACGTTTGAAGTGCATAAGACTCTAGAGAAGTAGGGCGCTCAACAAGCAACAGAACAGAAGCGACATACCAAAGCCTCTTCACCCTTCCACCCTCCCCCCCCTTCAATGACGCAGCGGGACTTCAGGAGTACTCAGACAGGTCCCAAAAACTACTAGATGCGATTTTGAGAAGGCAGCATAGACAGTAAATGAGAGAACGGGCAAAACTTATTAAGTTACTTGTTACCATAGTAAACAAAAACTCAGTCAGCTACGAGATAATGAAGCCGTCAAAAACCCGTGTCCAATTAGCACGGGCTTGACGGAACTTGTTGAAATGGGGATTGTGCAGGAATGTGTGTGGGGGGGAAGGGGTTGAAGCGACAGTGATTTTACTATTACGCAGAAGCTCAGGACGATCTGCTTCTGTGAGGAGTCTACTCAGGTGAGCTGTACAAGCCATCTTGTAAAGACCCGTAAATTTCAGTGAGCAAATTTTCTCATTCGCACTATTTTGCAGGTTCGGGGAGTCTTTCTGTTTGTCAACATAAAAGGATAAAGGATAAAGGATAAAGTCTTCGCCGTTAATCAATCCCTTTCAAGGGATGCGGCACGCATTCTACTTCCATTCAGAATGTGGCTTATATTTAGAATGCGATACAATGACTTGCGGGGGCCAGCCAATGTACAAGTCAGTGTTTTATCCCGCCCCCGGAGGGTTGAAGGCTTGGTTGGCCTGGGCGGGAGTGGACCCGGGATTCGAACCCGGGACCGCGCGAGTGGTAAGCGCGCAACTTGTCCACCTCCGCCTCTTGTCAACATGAGCTAGCAGAATAAAATGTAAGACCAAACACTGCCCGACCTTTTCCTGAAAGTTTTCATTCAGGAGGATCCCACACAATCAGAGATACGGCAAAGTACTTGGCAGGAGCGGCGGGTTTTTTTCGTGAATTTAATTTAATTTATTTACTACTGCGACTAATAATGTAATCGTTAATAAAGCAAGAGCGGAGACAGAAAAATTGCAATAGAGATGCAAAAAAGAATATAGATAATAAGGTACAGAAAAGTGGGCAGGGAGGTGGTGTGTAGAGGGGAGGGCCGGATAGGTCGGAGAGGAAAGGGCAATGCGGCCGCCAACATTGCAAGCCAGCCTCGGATACCAACTTAGTAGGTCCGCCAAACCTCTCCATAGGCCCAAGCGAGGTAGAAGAAGGGGGGGGGGAGAGGAGGAGGGGTAGAGTATAAACTCAGCAAGAAAAACTCAGTAAAAGGCAGTGCATACAGGAGGTACGTGAAGAAATAAAGAAAAAAGCAGAAAAATTTGCAACAACATGGCTGTAAAGGGCCATTGACTCATTCAACTCACCAGGCAGCTCTTGCCTAGCGCAGAGGAACAGATGAAGAATTTCTTTGTCAGCGGAATTCAGTGTCAGGGAGAACGTGCAGCTCGAGGAGGGGGAAGAGCAATGAAAGTCGACCCAGGCAGGCTATACTGCAAGTTTGACAATCGCCCGCTGCTCGCGAGCAGCACGCCTGCTTTCAGTCCTAAGCCCACTTTTCGAGCTCAGTTTCCCTAATCCTAGGAATGTCCAAACTTTCTTTCTAGCTGGTTCATTTAGGCTTCTCATGTCTTCACAGTCTTTAATAACTGCTAGCGTGAAAATTTATTTGTATCGAGTGCACTACAGACACACAGACAGACAGACAGACAGACAGACAGATAGATAGATAGATAGATAGATAGATAGATAGATAGATAGATAGATAGATAGATAGATAGATAGATAGATAGATAGATAGATAGATAGATAGATAGATAGATAGATAGATAGATAGATAGATAGATAGATAGATAGATAGATAGATAGATAGATAGATAGATAGATAGATATTAGGTTGGCTAATAAGTAATGGCCGTTTTTTTCAATTGAAAAATTTGTTCGAAAAGTGAAACGTTTTGCAAGCAAGTTATATATCATCTGATAGGAAACTTCTCGTAGTATAAGAATATCAAAAAAGCTTTGGTTGGATATAGTTTTTGTGAATTTTTTAGTCGTTGAAGTTGGAAGTGAAGTCGGCGAAAATTAGCATCTTCGACAACTGCCTCTATTTAGAAATTTCATGCTAATAGTTGAATTAATTGAATTGAATTTGATATTCTAATACTACGAGAAGTTTGCTATTAAACGATATTAAGCTTGCTTGCAAAACTTTTCACTTTTGAAACAAATTTTTCAATTGAAAAAACGGCCATTACTTATTAGCCAGCCCACTAGCAGTTATTAGCCAGCCCACTAGCAGTGGGACCACGCGCTTAAATATAGTAATGGCCGTTTTGTTTCAATTGAAAAAATTTGTTTTCAAAAAGTGAAAATTTTGCAAGCTAAGCTTTAATAATCGTTTGACAGCGTTTAATATTAACTTTCTCAGTAATATTAATATCAAATTCAAATTTAATTAATCAACTATTTAGCACGAATTTTCAGGTCGGATACGCAGACCGTGATGCATCCAATATCGCCAAGGTGAAGGTTGCCAACTTTGAAATTTAAAATTAGTTCAAGCGCTCTATGAGATTCCCTGTTTTTTCTGAGAACTTTACCTCAACCTTTCAACTGTATGGAGCAGCTTAAACTTTATGCACTTGGGAGATGACGTAAATGAGAGGCAGTGTGTCGCAAGATGCTAATTTTTCGCCGACTCACTTGCATACTCGTCACTTCAACGACTAAAAAATTCACAAAAACTATATCCTCAACCAAAGCTTTTTTGATATTCTTATACTACGAGAAGTTTCCTATCAGATGATATATAACTTGCTTGCAAAACGTTTCACTTTTCGAACAAATTTTTCAATTGAAAAAAACGGCCATTACTTATTAGCCAACCTAATAGTAGATAGATAGATAGATAGATAGATAGATAGATAGATAGATAGATAGACTACGATAGATATGTTAAAGAGCATAATAAGAGTAGAATAGACTCAGATAAAAGCATGATAAGATAAATAGAATATGATATGATAGATAGATAGATAGATAGATTAAAGATAAAGATATGAGATAGTATTGACTAGATAGAAACAATCAAAACGCGAGTAATCCTCCAAACAATACGGAGCGCCATTCCCGCGACAATCAGACCGAGGCGCGTTGTGCAAGAGCCACTACTCAGTCCACTTTTTGGGGTCCTCTAGTTCTGCATGAGCAAGCGTTTCCAACTATCAATTAAAACAAGCTGGGCAACTACTTCGAATTACTTGCCAGTTTGCTCCAGACAGAATTTTTTTACATAATGACGGATTATCCCTTTTTCAAAGCATCCAAATCGTGCCTTACTACTCAAATTACTGTATCACATTAACTGCTTCATTAGAGACCATAAAAAAACATTAAAGGCATATGGCACGACAATTTGGGACGCTATGCCTAAGATGCTAGCCGAGTGCCATATGGTGGGAAAATGGCGGAAAAGGGAGTGAAACGGTCAAGGACCTGCGAAGAGAAACCTCCGTCCTTCCGACTCAGAAAGCAATGGACGAGTTTCCCTTAGGTATCGTGCCAATAACCGCTACGGTAGATACTGCAGTAGGTGCGTACACATATATCCATGCAGCACCGCGGCCGCTTCATATCAATCCCTTCGCTTCATATTTTACTTCGCAAATGAAGCAATACGAGCATCAGGTACGGTCGTCCATTTGTGGGCGGGCGGGTGCGGTGGGCGTCCGGGTCGGTACCTTGCGGCTTGGCACGGAATCCCGCCCTGCCAGGCGTATTAATTCTACTCGTGTTGGGGACTTATCGTGCCAACTGCCTTAGAAGGCACGCTCTGCATTCACTTGAAGTTCAGACGTCTTCTCTGGACATGGTGCTCCAGTCTGCAACCATGAAGTATGTACTATTTTCGCAACTCAAAAATACGTCGGGAAAGCGTATCCACTCGCGCTGAGACCACCGTCTCGCCCACTGGCCACGGCGACGCCCCATTTTCTATCCTGAAGGCTTTCTGATGGTACGGTTGTGCTACAAGCTCTTCATATTTCGAATGGTAAGAGTAAGGTGACAAGGAGAAAGAGCTGGCAGTAACAACTGAGAACTTGTCCAACCACGCCCTTTTCTGGCCTTATGCACGCACAAGTAGGGAACGGGAAACTTCGGCCAGATTTTTCCTGCTTTTCTCTTCACTTGTGTTATTCACCATATTCTCGTTAGTCTTTAAATCGCTTACCATTTTTAAAGGCACATTCCGCGAAAAAAGTCCCAGAGGCCTTGCTTTTAGAGGTCAACAACTCCACCGCTTGTCGTGCATGATCGAGTAACTTGGCACCAGGCGTCCGCAGTGAAGGCGCTATTGTTGTGCGCTCGAGCAAGGGTTGCATCTAGCTAAGTGACCTACCACACTGCTTTGTAAATCGTAGGCCAAGCTTCCGTAGTTAAACCTGGGTAGGTCGTGTGTACTTAATAACGCTGTTTTCGCGCCATTTTCCCCCCACTTAATATAGCACACGGGCAAGCATCTTAGCCATAGTGGTTCATCTGTCGTGCGGCATAGTGTCATTGTGCGCTCAATAATAAAAACTAAAAATTAAAAAAAAACCCGGATTGTCCAAATAAGAGCCCCTCAATCGGCTGTCGCTCATTTGGTAAGAAAAGCGAGCCTGCAGTTGTTCAGCGAATACGACGAGCCTGACGGGCCGTCGATGTTTTCAAACAGCCTGGCTCACAGAAATGTTTCTCGCCATACACGCAGTGATAATGCCATCGCACTACAAGGAAGAAAAAAAACTAAAAAATAAGCAAGCAACGAAGTTTCGCGGCGAAGATCAGAAGATAGATCACGCAAAAACGACCGTGTGCAAAATTGCAGACTTAAGGTAATTGTGTCCTATCGCTTTGCTAGGATAATTGCTCAAGAGATTATGAGGCATAGTAGGGGCAGTTCGACGACGGGGGGGGGGAGGAAGGGACTCGGCAAATTCCGCTGCTTCCTAGTGTCGTGTGCGTTGCTACAAGAGGTGATAGGTATACTGTATAAGACGTGACAGGCAGTTCTATAACTTTGACTGCTATCACCTTATGGCTTCATAAGATCCATAGATCTAAAAGGCAGTTGGGCACGATGGTTTCGCCCTAACCTTGAGCCTAAAAATGCTAGTTAGGCGCTGTATTAGTGGGGAATGCGCGAAAGCACAGAGTTGCAACGTCGCCCAAATCCGGCGAAGAAAAAAGCTCCGCGTTATCAGTGAGCTCGTCAAATCGATTTTCGGACGAGTTTCCGCGTACCGGCATCTTACCAATCACCCGCTACCGAAGAGGCTCATCTTTGGGTTTTTAGCGCCATTATATGCATGGCAGCATCACCGCCGCTTCATACCAATCCCTTTGCTTCATAATTTGCTCAGCAAATGAATGAATACGAGCGTCAGAAACGGTCGTCCGTTTGTGGGCGGGCGGGCAAGGAAGGCGTTTGGGACGTAAAGTTGTTGCTCAATAGGGCGTTATAGAGGTACCCTCCTTGGAAAAGGCTTCACGCAGCGCCTGTCCGAGGTCACGGAATTCTGTTAAGCCAGTTGTACAAATCCTACACCTGTATAGCGATTTATCGTGCCAACTGCCTTTAAAGGCAGTTGGCACGATAAATCCCCCAAGACGAGTAGGATTAATACGCCTGGCAGGACGGAATTCCGCGACCCTGAGCAGGCGCTGCATAATGCCTTTTCCAAGGGAGGTGCCCTTATAAGGGCCCTATCAAGCCACAACATTCCGACCCAAACGCCCGCCACGCCCGCCCGCCCACAAATGGACGACTGTTCCTGACGCTCTAATTGATTCATTTGCTAAGCAAATTATGAAGCGAAGGATTGGTATGAAGCGGCCGTGATGCTGCATGGATATATGAGTACACATATGCAGCCGTACCTTCGGTAGCGGTTATTGGCAAGATGCCTACAGGAAACTCGTCCAAAATTGATTTCTAACATTGAGAACGGAGGCTCTTTCTTCGCAGGATTTTGACCGTTTCACTCCGTTCTTTCGCCATTTCCCCACTATATAGCGCCCTACTAGCATTTTAGGCCGAGCACCAAATCATCGTGCCAACTGCCTTTAATTCAAAGCAACGACAATGGGGAGCACTGAATGTGCAAAATGCCCCCTTCTGTCGCCCAATTGAGCCCAAGTCTATTACAACCAAT
>MU943949.1:0-13340 GCA_036418165.1 Cooperia oncophora | reverse complement strand
CAGTTCTTTGCCTCCGTTAACCAGAGGGTTAGTTATACATTACAGTAATAATTAAATTACAGGATTACAGTATCTTCAGGTGTAATATCCTGGAAGGGTTAGACAATCCGTGGATCAACCATCAGCCATCTATATAGTTTAGAACGGCCTCGGTCTCATGCCATAGGGACCTAAAGCAGAACGGAACACTCTACAGTGCATAAACCCCATGCTTCCTTATCCATGAAGCATTACTTCTGACTAATACTCAACCCCGAGGACTAGCAGCTCACCTGGACCATAAAGAGAACCCATCATCGGTCTACGCACCATACCTATTGGTCCTCGATGATGGTGATGATGGTGGTGATGATGAAGTCCATAGTGAGGAACTGCCTCAGAAGGCCCCGACATCAGAACTGCCAGCAGAACGAACAAAATGATGAAGCGAAGCATTCCGGCGTTCCTGAACAAAGTATGTGTCTTTAAGAAAGCACGTCGGAGATTCCAAAAAAAAACAAGGAGAATAGGCAGACTTGAGAACCACTGGGTCAGGCAGCAAAGAATACGAAACAAGATAGGTTGAGAAAGCGCTCAGCCCGATTAAATACTCCCCTCATGACCTACTTAACCTTGCCAGGGGCATCTTCTTTTGCAACTATGATGTGTGATCTTATCGCTTCTCTATTACTCTTTGATTCTATTCATGCACTAACAGAGGTCATGTTTGCGCAGCGTCAGGGAAATAATGGGCTACTAACGGCCAAGGAATTTATAGGAGAGTTATCTTTCGAAGGTCTCAGACCGTAGAAGAGAAGGATGGGACGCGGTTAGAAGATCCAGACTATGTGTATGCGCAGGTTGCTCTATTGGAAAATCGTTAACCTAATGTGTGACGAATACTTGGGCCAAGTATTTGATTCCATTGCCAGTGAAGCTAGTGAAAAACGACTTACATTGACGCACTTCTAACTCTTCCGTCACAGAACAGATCCTTTTAGCGCTTTTCACTAAATGGTGTGATTCCAATCTATTTCTTTCTGAGTGCTGTGTGGTGCGGCATAGGGGTTTGAAAGAACTATGATCTTCAAGAGATGCAGTGGTCAATTTATACGTGCCTAGAAAGGTCAATCCGTCTACCCTGTGATCACTTTTGTATCCTGCTAAACTCCGTAAAAGACATTCAAAGCATTACTCCCATCGGTATGAGCTTCTACTTGCTGCAGTCATCTTTCGAAACCAAGTGGGGCCAAATGAAATCATTGAAATTGAAATTAATGGACTATGTTATAAAATCTAATAAATGAGAATTATTGAGGGGGGGGTCGAAAGTAAAGAGATAACTCAGCTTCCGTTTCGTCTTCCAAAAACAGGACAGGAACTATGATGTGTGATGAGCAAAAATGGAAGAGTTTAGATGGCTAGCAGATTCATCCCGCAACAATTCTCTAGCATTGGCAAGTTTTCGCTCGCCTTCATCCATAAAAGTTCATACTATGCCAATCCATTTAAAGAAATTTTCTTGCATCACATTCTTCTGAGGAAAATGAACCCTTGAAATTCAAAATCACTATTAAATCGTTGATGGGATGGGGGGGGGCCTTCAAAAGGTTCTTGTGCAAAAAGGGGACTAATGCGACCCAAAAGCCGACCTTTAAAAATGGTTCTTGATCATTAGCATTCAGTTGCAGACGGTATTTTACGTCTGACATCTTTCGTTTCTTATATTTCGGATGGCTGATACTCTGAGCAGAATACGAACATGCAAAGTAGGCTCCCCGCGACGCTGGACACTTACTACGGGTGATCTCGGTGGGGAGGGCTCCTCATCCAGTCTCTTGAAGAAGGAGGGTCGTATGTGCCTGTAGACGAAATCGGTTTCCACGTTTCCATGAGATCATACGCAGCGGTGAGAAATGTGAATAAAACTGTCAGTTGCACTCAACTACACTACTGAAAAAAAACTTGGGCAGGCTAAGAATCGCATTGCTATGAGTTTCCCTGAATTTCGCTTTGATTTTCGCTGCTTTTTTTTGTAATCCCACGAAAATCTGTTGTGAAAGCCCTAAGAAATGCCAGGAAAAATATCGCTGGATTGTTAGCCAATTCACTGGTTTTGAGGGTCATCAATAGATTGAAAGCAATTCGAAAATTTGATCTTGGCTGCCTCACCGTTGACGGCTTGTTGGCCTGTACCGCTAATGCGACTACTCCAACACCTTTATTCACCCATCGTTTAATAGTAATAATAAGGCCAATAATGTACTATTTCGAGCATGAGAATACTTGCAAATAGCATGGAATATTGAAATAATACCAGTAAAATTCAAGTTAATATTGCGAACAATTACTACGAGTAGACTCTTTGGCAACCAGTTAATCAGTAAGCGAATACACTAATTATTACATACAATAAAGCAGAATTGTCTGAAATTTACTTAATGGAGATGTCTGTCTATGTGACACTCAGAAAAAACAAACTTGGAGAATCTTAAACACCTCTTCTTTGACATTTATAACAAGTGGACTGACTCATAAATAACCACCGAAGTGGTCTGTCGTACGAGTTATCCTCTTAGGCTGTGAGTAGTACTTAGGCTTGCTTGTCATGAACTTGTCTTTCAAATGATGGCAAAGAAGAAACTGCTCGCAATCCATGAAACAAGACCTACTCGAACTCGATTTAATAGTATGGTCTCATGCCTCCTCCCATACCTGGAAGAAAAATGTGAAATGGCCTGTTGGCTCTTGAAAAAAATTGAAAAGCTTGAAGTCTGTAATTGTTTCGCTATGGAAAGTTTTCTTCATATATTGAGTTGTCACAGCTACCTAGTTATAGAAGCCAAACTTAGTACAAGTTCTATTAAAAGGCAACTCACCCATTTGGCCCATCATAGGTCCTCCCATTCCACCCATGTAACCGCCCATTGGGCCACCCATCATGTACCTTCCCATCATAGGCCCTCGATGCATGTAGCCACCCATCGGGCCTCTCATTCCGCCCATCGGCCCTCCAAAATATTGGGGCCGAGCTTCGGTAGGCGTCAAGAGCAACGTCATCACGACCAATAACAGGACACGGTAGAAAAACATTCTTTGACGATTCTGAACAAAGTGGTATGAAAAAGCACGAAAAAGTTCTCAGTAGCAAGATGACTTTATAGGCAATTCTGAAGGAAAGATAATGCCCCACCTAGGCTTGTATGCGTTCGAGAAAGAGATCCACATTCACCGTCCGTTCCTCTTATATAACAATCAATGACCATTGTGACCCACTATCATGGGGTGATATGACTCCTGGCTGAGACTCCGATCTGGGCCAACGAGAGCGCCACGAGCATGCCAGTGGCCCTCCACACACTGTTAACGATAATCCTTAATTGACTCTTATCGTTGTTTTTCCGTAACCTCACCTTTACTTCTGGTGGAGCAGGAAGCGCTGAAATGTTGAAATTTCGGGAACTCGGCTTGCCCGTTTTTATTGTGATCAATCTTGGGGTTCATGCCTGATTGTAATAAATGAAAACTCCCTAAGGATTGCAGCCCGCCCGCTTCACTAACGTGGGATTGACGAAAACATGGAGCAGACCATCATCTTCACGGATTCAAAAAGATAGGTTGACCATCATGTAGATTTTTGGCACTATTCCACTTACTACTCCAAAGTCCAAACTTTTTCCCTGAATTGCTGCTCACGGAGGTTGTTCAGCACTCCGATCACGAATATGATATTTTTTCGCTGGCGCCATCTGGCTCCAATTTGGCGCCACCAGCTAGCTCACTAAAATGGATGAGTAGTACACGGGGTTATTTGACATCCTGATCGCAAATATGGCATTTAATCTTGACGCCAGCGCCAAGGTAGGGCCCTCTGATCATCTGCGCTGACATCAATGCTGAACCTGGGAGGAAGAGAATCGAAGTTTTTCCCGGCTCAGCCTAAGCAAAGTTGTTCGGTTGTTGGTTTCCCGTAGTTTTTCTCCGACTCATACCCTCGTCATCCGGGCAGTTGATTAGGGCGGTCGTCAACGGGCCGCAGCGCGTGCCAGGAACTATTTGCTTTTTCCAGGCTAATTTAGTCATTTTTTCCAACTTTTCACTGTTTTGGCTACTTTTCCCAGATTAGCAGCTCCTTATCTTCACAAGGTGGAAAAAATGACTAAATTAGCCTGGAAAAGCAAATAGTTCCTGGCACGCGCTGCGGCCCGTTGACGACCGCCCTAATCAACTGCCGGATGACGAAGGTTTACGTGCTATCCCTCCTCCCATTGGCGCTGCCAACGTTCTATGCAAGTAGTAATTGATAGGCGAGTCTAGTGGTTGTTTGGTAATAGCCTCCCTCCCCCCTCCCCCAGCCCCACCGCTTACGAGAACACAGTCTTTTGGAAAAAAAAACTGGAAAATTTTGGGAGAAGTGGTAGGAAGTTGGCAAGCTCGGGAAATTGTAGGTAGCACAGGAAATGGGGGTTGTACCAGAGAAAGAAATTTGGGGTGGGTGGGGGGAGGGGGACGTTATTTCCAAACATTTTCCCAAAGCGGCACAATTGCCTTAACTCTTGAATGCATTAAAGGGAGCGCCCATGATGTTCCTGCGCCCTTTCTGGATATCATAGCCCTCCCCGTAAGGATGCAGTATGTACTAGTCTTGCATCTCAGAAAGGCGAGAGGATAGGATAGCCTATCGCTAGTAAAGAGTCAACCGCCCCGCCCACCTGGCGACCCACAACTTCATTTCTAATGGTTGCCTGATGGTGCGGTTGTTCTGCTGCTAACTCTCTCCACTTCAAATGGTGAGAATGAGGTGATAAGGGAAAACAGCTGGAATCAACAAGTGAGAACTCGTGCAAACACTCCTTCTCTTCGCCTTAAAGACACATAGTACGCTCACACATATGAGGGTGTATGAGACTATCAGCCCCCCAGCTGTCGATGTGTCGTGGTCCCCCCGCCCAAACATGCCCAGGAATGGAGATACAGGACCGTGAAACACGCTAATTCCTCCATGCTCCGCCTTACACCTTTTTGCGGCGCAGATTCCCGTCCTTCATAACATCCGTCGTAAGCGCGTGTCGCGTGCGGCTCCTTGGCACTTTGCCAAGTCCTTTAATTGCGCTCTCAAATACGAGTAAAACGCAATTTCCTGATGCGGATAACATTGGAGGTGCTACAAAATAAGAACAGAAGATGATGACGAGGGCCAGAACTCAAGAGCAACTCGGCTGCATCTGCAGTATCCATCAGAGGCCGCGCATTCCCACAAAACATGAGAATAAAACAGCCCAAGCGTCCCACTCGTTTGTTCTAAGTATTTCATACTCTGTTGGGCGCGCGGATTTCGGCGCGCGATCCGTTAGAAATTTACAGGGATGATTTTAAACTAAATGCCTTTCCTTGATTTTTCATTTTTCGTTATTAGTTGTACTTTTACATTTCGTTGCTGCTTCATTTCTAGCCTGTGTCATCTTCATCTCCTTGTACATGGATTTTGAAGCATGAGCAACACCTAAAATTTTATTCGCATCAGGAAATTGCGTTTTGCTTGTATTAAACTAACGAGTATGCCGTTTTATTTTCATGTTTCGTGGAAATACGCGGCCTCCGAGGGATGTTGCAGAAGTGCACAGTTGCTTTTGAGTTCTGACCCTCGTCATCATCTTCTGTTCTTATTTTGCAGCACCTCCAATGTTATCCGCATCAGGAAATTGCGTTTTACTTGTATTGAAAGCGCAATTAAAGGACTTGGCAAAGTGCCAAGGAGCCGCACGCGACACGCGCTTACGACGGATGTTATGAAGGACGGGAATCTGCGCCGCAAAAAGGCATTGGGCGGAGCATGGACGAACTAGCGTGTTTCACGGTCCTGTATCTCCATTCCTGCGCATGTTTGAACGGGGAAACCGCTATGCTTCGACAGCTGGGGGGCTGCTAGTCACATACACCCTCAATGTGTGTGAGCGTACTATGTGTCTTTAAGCACGTACAACCGCTGTTCGGTATGGAACTCCTCATAGGGCATTTGCATGTTTCTTTTTGATCGGTATGGAACTCCTCATAAGGCATTTTGCATGTTTCTTTTTGATTACAATAGACCATGGTAAAGCCGTCGAGCAGCTGCAAACACCTGCTAATATCTTGACATTGAGATGAGTACTGCCAAGGCTAACCAGAATACCTGAGCTACCATGAGCGTACCATGTGCGGTCAGACAATACCAGATGATAGTATCGCTCCTGAAAGATGTCTCTCCTTTTCCTGGAATGTGTTCACACCTCAGTTAGAAAAAAGGATCCAAGTGTTGAGGAAAAGCGTTTCTTAACACATAGTTCTATCCGCCCTTCATCAGACCAACCATTGCTAAATATTTGGTCAACCTCGGGCTCATCATGCGGTGTGATATGATCTTGCCTATCCAGCCAGCAAATTTGCACCGTAGGACGAAAAGCGTCCAGTTCATCTCACCCTGTGCCGCAAAAATAGAAGTGCCCACCCAATTCGCACGCGAATGTGTCCAGAGTGATTAATGGGAGAGATTTGCTCAGCCGGACAGGTCGACCAGAAGCGAATCCTTTTTTAAGGGAGAAAATATGGAGCACATCACTTTTCTTACCCTTTTTGTAAGAGACGTCCCACATTTGACTCCAATTCAGAACCGTAATGAAGTTATTCGGGTGTCCTGAAAGCAGGGTACAGCATGGGGATGTGCGAAATGTCGGTGTGAGTACGACCCCCCCCCCTTCGAATGGGGTCCAGGCACGGCGTACAAAATGCATATAGTGCATATAAAAAATTAATACGACCCCCTCTCCAGAGCAAAAGTACGACCCCCCATGGGTTTTGGCACAACGATGCTGTACCCTGCCTGAAAGTCCGTTACATACTCGAATTTTTTCTTTCAAATTCATTTTCGAAAAGCACTTCCTATCAACAGTGTATGTAGCATCTTCATCGACAATTTGTTACCAGCAACAAAGCAAAGAGCGGTTGTCTTGCTTTCAGAAGCTTTTGGTTCCTTGAAAGAAAGACAGTGGTGTCATTAGGGAGGTGCCTTCGAAAATTGCACTTTTTATCAGGTGATAGCCGCTAAAGAATTTATGTGAGGCGGCAGCCAGACGGGCCATCTGCACTGTATGATAGGTGCGATTAAATTTCACATTCTAGCCTCGAGATCTCGGTGGTCGTGGGCTACCGTGGAATAGACAAACATTTTTGAGTTGTGTGACCAAGATTTTTCGCCTTCCCTAGCGATTACAATAGGGCTTGATGGCGACCATGTTCAGAGGAAAGAATTCCTTGCGGCAAGTCTCTAGGAACGCCTCACAACATACAGTATCGCCTTCCCACGGGATTAATAGGATTGCACAAGCGTTGCCCTTTCTGGATACCAAGCCACTAACACTTCCGAGAATGGTCCACCAAAAAACACCTATTTCATATTCAACGTTGTTCAACCAATCCGCATGACGGGAGCGAAAAGAGAAGTTGTAGACAATAGGTGCCTGCTTCCCCCCCTTTCCCGAGGATCAACTCATGACAATTATTTCGACCGAGCTTCAGTACCCTCCTGGGGGAGTGGCGCACCGAACTGGAGCGAAATTACGTTTTTAATCAACGAAAACAGAAGGAACAAATCCAAAGCTGATGGCTCCCCTGGAGAAGCACTGTCTCAGGTGAAACTCATCTGAACGATCGTACCATTTCGACAAGTTGCTGTGGAAGATTGTATCATGACCCCCTCAGGTTAAATGCCGCGTGAGGTATCAACCACGTCGTGCCTCTGTGAATTCTTACAGCAAAACTTGGCGGAAGCGATGAAAGTCATCTACCTTTTTGGATATGAGAATAGCGTGCGATGGAAGGTGAAGCGAATGTAGGTTGCTCTACACAAAACGCTTTCCACAGAACGCCTAGACGGACTGCGAAATTGTTAGCGCGGACATGAGATGTCAGAAAAATTGCCATAAATTTTGGAACAGGCCCTGCCTAATCGGCGTATTAGGTTTCTACTGCTCTGCCGGCTAAAGGATACTTGAACTGGCCTGCCTACGAGCTACGTTCAGACCGCAAGACGCAAAGCCGCATGCGGCTTACGCTATCGAAATATGCATTTGAGAAAGCGGCCACCTCCTTCTCTACTTCTGCTGTAACTCGAACTGTTGTCCTGCTACCAGTTCAGCCAGAAGCTTACATTTCGAGAATAGGAAGATTCTTTTAAGGTGTGGCAGCATGCTTCTGGAGTGAAACCCGACTCCGGAAACAACGTTTGCCTAGGGCTAAGTGGAGCCAGATCGACCCTAGTGGAATACCTGCTGAGCTTCTCGGACGTCTCAGAGCAATAACTGAGAGCATTTGGCCCACGCCCCTCCCTCAATCCGTCGCCCCCTCCCCATTCGGATCTAGGTCAGTTGCACTCGGAATCGCTCTTAGGAACTAGTAGCTCACAATTTCTCGCCCACTGCAGGAAATACAATCTAGCCCCTCTGTTCACTTGCATGCGCTAACGAAGGGAGGGATATCTCGTTTTCGAACGCTACTCCAAAATAGTTCGGTGCAAGTTCGTCATGACGTGGCGCGGCTAAGGCTTTGCCTATATTTGTTTGTTAGTCTACTTCTATTCTGATTTTTACTTGCTTATTCTCTCATAAACAATAGAGTTTTTCTTCAAAATGTGCATACACTATGTTAGTGCATATGGGACTTCTCCTAGTAATCCTGCCCTAGTGCCCAATGTGTCGTAAATACCTAGTCATGAGCTAGGGATTTCTCATCCGGGAAATGAATTCTTTGGTCCAGTTCCGAGATCCTTTGGCTCAATTCTGGGTATGTGTGTCTCATTAACCGTTATTTAGCTACTTTCCGACAGGGAAATGAATCGGATGACAGCGATTGGTCGCGGCTAGCTCTTTGATTAGAATCTTGCGCTCTTTTAGAGAAGTGAGAATGTGAAACCTTTAGCAGGGTTTCGTCGGAAGAATTCTCTGTGAGCCTGACGTTTCGACGAAAAAGCCTTCTTCAAAGCCGTGTGTCTGTCCGATCTTTTAGAGAACCCGGACGCCCAGCTCGATCAACTCAAATTGCCCTTCGCACTCCTATTCGTACTTTCGCACTTTCACAAAGGGAATAGTCGTACATCATTATAAACGAAAATGCTATTTATTTGGGCGGAGCTCTGGCAGGGACAAGTAGCGCTGTTACGTCATATCCTTCCAGTACTCGTACCTAGTACTGGACCCTTCCAAAGCTCCCTAGTACTGGACCCTTCGAAAGCTCCACTAGTATGAACCCTCTTAGCGTAGGACTTTGTCGGATTCCGGTGACATCATTTCGCACAGCAACGTTTCTAAATAACGGGACTCATGTCACGTCTTTATTCTCTTAGAAGAAGAATTGTACATTCGTAGGAAAACTAGAAGACCGATGCTTTGTTCCATATCTGACCGCGGACAAACCACTGTTTTTCCATCGAGCTAGGAAATTGTGTTCTCAAGTAGTGGCACATAAAAAGACTACAAGTTCAGGAAAACAGGGTGTATTCAGTCCCTCCGAAAATTGCGCGTGAAATAAAATTTGTCGAGCCATGAACGTACGCACACAATTGAGCATACCTGTAGTTTCCTTCCGTTCGCGGGGGCTAGTGGGTAAGCGTACGTGGTTTACAGTATTGCCGATAGTGTGTTCATTCACAAGGCTCGACATCATTCCAGTCCTTAACGCGCATCGGGGATACTGAATACATTGTTCTCCGGAGCTCAAATCTTGTGGTGGTACATCCCAAAAAAAGACTTGTGAACCCTGAACTGCTCAGCTCCTCTTTATTCTCCGCTTGCTGTTGCTTCTTGTCTGATGCTGATACTGCTGTGCCTCATACTAATAATATATTCATAATTGATGTTTACGCAGGTTTCCTGAATTCTGAACAAGTTTTGCTCTCTCCCATCCCCCTCCCCCCACTTACAGCCTTCTTGCTGAAAGGCACTTGGCACGATAATTTGGTACTCGGTCTAATATTCTTAGCAGGGGGCTATTTAAAGTGGGGAAAACGGCAAAAGAACGAAGTGAAACAGTCAAAATCTTACGAAGAAAAAGCCTTCGTTCTCAATGACTTCAAAATCAATTTCGGACGAGTCCCCCGGAGGCATCTGCCAAGTTATGGTAGATAACGTCTGCCGTATGTGATGCATGAATCATGCCGCACCGCCCGTCGCTTCTTTCGCAGTAGCCTTTTCGCTTCATAATTTGACACTGAGGGCAAAATGAACTTCAATACGAGGCGTCAAGGAACGCGTGCGTCGCATTTCTGGGCGGCGGCGGGGTGGTGGCGTTTTGAGTCGTGTATTTTTTAGTTGAATAGAGCCCGTATAAGGGTACCTTCCTCAGAAAGGACGCTGCGCAGCGTTTTATAAGAGGCGCGGAATTTCTTCCTGCCAGACATATCAATCCTGCTCGTCTTTAGAGATTTATCGTACCATCTGCCTTCGAAATTCTTGCGCTCGTTTTTGGAACAAAAATGCAAAACATGGTTGAGGATCGTGCTGTTACTTTTGCTTTGAGATTGGTTGATTTTTTTTTGGTTCGTTACTTACTCAGTTCTCTGTCTCTCATGCTCTAGCGCACCTAGGGTGCAGCAAATAAGTAACAAATAATGTGTCGTATAACTGGAAATACATAACGCGCTCTTCCTCGCACAGCAGTTGAATTATGGACTCATTCGAAATGTGAGAAGCTTTTCAGCCTGGAAAGAGGGAAGTCGAATGAGCCATTTCGACATATCCCTTTTTGAATTCCGCTTTTGCTTAAATGCAGCGTCCGTTCAGTTGAGACTTTTCCTCTCTTTAGTGTGAGCAGGTAGTCAGGTCCGCAGAGGCAACAACTACACCACTTTCGTGGCACGAAAAACGAGTGAGGAGGCCCACGATACCGTCGTTCTTCTCATTGGCCCAACCTACAATCATTGGCACCGCCCTCCATTCATTTCTAATGGTTATCTGATGGTGCGGTTGTTTCGCTGCTGCTTCTCTCCACGTCGAGTGGTGAGAGTGAGGTGATAAGGGAAAACAGCTGATATCAACAAGTGAGAACTCGTGCGATCGCACCTTCTCTTCGCCTTGAGCACGTACAACCTCATCAAGGCAAGGGCGGTCCTATATATGAACTATGATTTCTTTGTCAATTTTTGCACTAAAGGGTTACGTTGCTAACTGTTGTAAGTATTGAGCGCATAACTCATTAATTTGAATGGCGGGCTCAGCCTTTAAATGCATACATATAAACCAAAGAAAAAATGGTTGCGCGCTAAGCGGCGAAACGTTGTTTGTGCTTATTCGCCCTGACTTCACAAGGTTTCTCCTACTAGAAAGTCTGCAACACCACTGAAGTTGGACGCAGAACAAGTTGCGGAGCATCTCTGAGTGGTCTATGACGGGACTTAATCATCGTAGCTTAACGAATCCGATGAGGCGAATTGGACAGCGGATCACAGACAGGAAATTAGCTGAAACAAAGCTTCAACGTCTACGCTCGGCGGTCGAAAGGAAAGGAGCAAAGCACAGCCCACAGCAACCTGCAGCAACACGATACTAGCTTGATCTCTTCCCCACTGATTATCACTTCATCAAGCACCTGCACAAAAAGGCTCCATTATTCCTGATTCATGTGGAGACTGTCCTCCACTGAATTCACAGTCAGCCAAGGGTTTTGGTTATTCATGAGCTAGGCTTGCGCTTGCAGCTCCCTTCAAGAAGAACTAGATTGTAATGTTTTTTCCTGTTGAAAACGGTCCACTTACCGCGTACATACTTCTCTTCCATGGCTGACGTCTAGAATCCGCACCATTTCCCGGACAACCTAATATTATGTTGATTAGTGACTGGTGTCACTTACGGTCACTGGCTACAGCCATATATTAAGAAGAGCTAAGATCAAGCCTTCGATCTGTGCGAGGGCGTTGTGGAACAGCTAGCACACTTTTTGTTGCACAAATATGCAACATTCTTACAGTATGACAAATTGAATAAAACCGCTCAAGAGTTTTTGTGAAGAGTGCGGAGTGATGAAGCTTGACATATTCATCTTTGAGGGCTTCACTTGTCTATTCATCTAATTAGTTGCTTCCACAGCTCTGTGGACATTTTGGTTGGTTTCTACCTGGAAAAAAGACCTTTAGTGAGCTGCCTATCCACTGTAGGATCTGTGAAAGGCTCTTGAAGCAGGAGGGAAGAAGAACAGGGTCAGGCGTGCGGATCCTCAAAGAGGGGGTCGTGCCTGGCCGCTGGGGAAGGAAAACCTATTTGGCGCTCTTTCCCACTTTCGTAGAATAATACCGTGCCGACGCAGTGTCTGCTGTTTTTGTTAGACGTAAGCACGTGATCCGACCCACAGCATCTCCTGCCGTAGTATGTCCCGCCATCTATTCGTTGAGGCTCCTTGTGGTCTCTTACCCTGTACGTCGAAGTACAACGCTTCCGGGTGGTCCTCAGGCCTCCTCAGTGCATGCCTATAACCGACGCAGTCGCTGCTCTCGTGCTTTCAGCTGGATCGGAGCCGTCTGTGTGACCGCCCTGACGTCCTCGTTTCTGACTCTGTCGAGTCGTGTCCAGCCGCAGGCCCATCTCAGCATCCTCATTTCAGCTGAGTGGAGCTGCCTTTGATGGTCCGTATGGGCCAGCACTTGCTGCGGTAGAGCATCGCAGGCCTAACACGTCCTCGTACACCTTGCCCTTGAGCGTTCTCGAGCACCGCCGGTCGCACAGGATGCCAGTGGACTCCCTCCATTTCATCCAGGCTGCGTTGATTCGGGCTTACCGCCTGGTCCACGCTGCCATCAGCTGCTAGGTTGCTCCCCAGGTACTGGAAGTGCTCGACTTTCGTCAAGGCGGTCTACGGTGGCAACGGTTCACACTTTGGAGCTCACGAACCTGGCCTTCTTTAGAGCCAGCCACAGTCAATTCTCAAGTTCTCAGCGAAAAAAATCCTGCCCCCTTAAGCTGCCCCTACAAGACTGAAAAATTCTCTCAACCTTGGTTGACTAGCCGCTTGGACAGCTTTATTACAGGCGGAGTCAGCCTGATGCCGCGGTAGTTGGAGCACTCCGTCGCGTGTCCTTACAGTATGGACAATAGTGCTGCTACTACATGCAGCCGGCCCTTCCTTCGGCTCTAAGGATATCATTTCGGCCTGGTGAGAACGTTTTCGTTTGTTGTTTTTTTCAGGACTATGCACCTACTTACTGTATATTGCTAGAGTATGGTACATGTGTCTTCGCTCCACAGCAGAAATGCTTGGTTAATGAAATTGCGTGAGTCTGAAGAGGCTTCACGAGGAAGTTTGATTCTGGACAGTGTGCTTAATCTCGACTCTCTTCAGCT
>MU943943.1:0-10010 GCA_036418165.1 Cooperia oncophora | reverse complement strand
TTGTGAAGCTTAAAACAATCAAACACTGAAGTAACATGGCATACAACTGAGGGCGAAATGAAAAACCCAACGCGAATTTAAGGTGGACATTCTACGGAACCACGTAAGGTACACTAATTTAGAAAATTTTGTGAAACTGTGACGAAGAGATTCACGTTTCTCAAATTAGAAGTAACCATTACCAGCTATTCTTCTCCCTAGTGTTAGTCGCGCCATCACAGGGTCCGTTGTCCTTATTAGAAGTCGCCAAGGTACCTTCAGGCGCGGCATTTTCCTCAGTGAGCTCCTCCTCGTGGTCGGTTTCCCTATACTTCGGAGTCCAGTACCCTCATTTGGTAGCCTTCAGGTTTCTATGAAACGTGCCCGAATCATGCCAGCCGCTGCTCTCGTGCCTTCTTGCGGACAAGGGCCGTCTGCACGAACGCTTTGACGTCTTCGTTACTTCCACTGTACTGTCGTCTTCAGCGCACGTTCTTCTCAGCATCTTCATTTGAGCAGAGTAGAGTTGCCTTTCATGATGCTTGCATATAGGCTAGCACTCACTGGTTGCAGGCCTTGGATGCAAGGTATACACTGCCCTCAAGCGTTTTGTAACACTGCCGGTGGCGGAAGATGCCAGTGGACTCCCTCCAATTCATCTAAGCCTCATTTATTTGGGTCTTGACAGGCTGGTTCATGCCACCATCTCACTCTGAGCCAAGAATTCGATCCCTATCAAGGCGCAGACCATGTCTTGCAAAAATTGCGAAAATAGTGGCGATACCAGCGTCAGGCCCAGGTTGACAGTCTGGCTGATGGAGAACCCTGTCACAACAGTCATGTCTAGAAGTCGCAGCAGGATCAGTAATCGTCGACGTCCCCGAGGTGAATCAGAACCTTCGTATGACCCCTGTGGTTAATTTGTGAGGGTTACCGAGGGGTGAATGGCCAAAGCGTTGGAGCTTGGTCGTTGGAGCCTCCCAAGCTGTTAACTGCCTGAGACGATATTCTGGCACCAGTCCTGTCT
Organism: Cooperia oncophora; assembly: GCA_036418165.1. Taxonomy (NCBI): domain Eukaryota; kingdom Metazoa; phylum Nematoda; class Chromadorea; order Rhabditida; family Trichostrongylidae; genus Cooperia; species Cooperia oncophora. The sequence continues at coordinate 9,004 of MU943943.1, read as the reverse complement.
GTGAGCGTATTAAACGCTAGCAGGCACATTGAATAACTCGTAATAGGCAAAAATAAGGATTGCGATACCATTTCCTAATAAAGCTTCCGTAGGCAACAACATAGAGACTCGGTGACATCTCCATTCACCCCTCAGAATTCAGCTTTTCGCTGACTCATTACTAAGAAACCAACATGACCCCATCATCAGCTGTGAATAAAATAACTACGGGTTGCACATCAAGTGTTCTTTTGACTTCGCGTCCACTTCCATAACTTCTTATCAAATTAATAGCTCCAACGAACACTGTAACTTCGCACAAAAATTCTCATTAAACATATCTCAATGTGGTAATAAAAGATAGCTCTGTTCCAATGGTAAGTGAAACTATTTTGGTAACACAAACTAGGTGGTCTTCAACGATGAAACTGATGGGCGTACTTGTACTAAACCGGCAACTTCATGATTTCAATCTCAAATGCACTTCCGGCGATAACCACTTGTATGCTTCGACGCAACATACATTTATTAGATGCCAATAAGTTCTAAGAATGTAAGGGAAAGAGTATCACAATTTTTGTTAGATAAAGCTCGCAAGTGTGGACGAGCAAATGAAGGAGCGAAATACTGCTGCTTGGGCAAGAGGCAAGAAATACGAGGTCAGAAAAAGGAGAGCGCTTTGAAGAACGAGCACGACAAAGTTCAGTCCCACACAGGATGAAAGAATGCGCCTCACTTGCGATTATAGATGACGCCGGTATATCTCACTCCAGATGGGTAAGGCACCTTCTACAGGAGGCTTATACGACCTTAGCGCCCTTGCATTCTTTCTCGAAGAAGTGAGACAACCTCGGATTGCACCATTTGTATCCGGGCACGCCATCGTTGTGATCTTCACAACGCGGGGGGCAGTTATTTGACGCGGTGGGGCCCCTAGTTGGCGCACTCGCAAAGAATTTATAAAACTATTATTTCGATGAATGAAGATAGTAATTTAGTTTTTTGACGGCCTCCCCCTCCCGTCTCTCTCCCCAGCCGCTCCACCGCCAACAATCTTTGGCGAAAGACAGAAACCTTCGGGAATTGCCGGAAACTGGAAAAAGTGGTAGAAAGTTTGGAAAATCTAGGAAACATTTAGGTAGGATGGGGAGAGGTCTTGATTTCGCAGAATTCTTATCACAACGCGTGCGTGACCAATTTGTACACCCAGTAGCCCCGGCCGTATGGCAAGGCAGGGCCTCCGAGCGATGGTGCGTTTTCCCATGCCTACTTTCCCGGCGCCTAGGTGCACAATTACGAAAAATAAATCGATATTTTTCACAAGTACCAGCATTGACATAGTTAGATTTCCTGAAAGTCCTTCTCGACTTAGAAATCACACTCTCATTTGTTATGGACATGTCTGAAAGCGAAGTGACCAAACTATGTAGAATATCAAAGAAGGGTAGCTTTTAAGCTCTACTTTCGCAAAAATTCAGTTCTGTTGGCTTGTTATATCTTGGGCTTGTTTGGGCTAGCTAGGTGCTCCGTTTCTGAGAAGGTGTGTCAGGTGGGTATATTTTTCTCATCCGGCTTTTTCTGCTTATGCGATATTAAGTTTACGTAAATCATGTTCAGGACACTAAAGAATAAGGCGTGCTTTAGAGACGATTTGGATGGGGGAGGGGGGAATCAGGCTGTGAAAAAATACTCCTTCGACATGAGCTATGACAATTAAAATTATTGGGTACGAAGTGACGAGGTAGACCACAATGTGGTTACTGTTCTCGGACTGGCTTCAACCCTTTAATATTATTGGAGTATGGTGCTGTCCTGGGGTCTCATTTCTTATCAGAATATGTAATAACAATGTGAAACTCCAAAAAATTCATTTCGAAAACTCAAAAGACAGCAAAAGTCTCAAATGTTTTTTAAAATATCTTATATTGCGATATTTCGGTGCGTAGGCACCTTCGTCGCGCAGCATGCGCAAAAGAAAGTTTCTTAATCTAATAATTATTGGAAATCAGGCAATCTCGAGACTATTGATGTAAAGTGGTGAGACCTGTTTGGTCGTGTCGCAGTAGAAATAATCTGTGGGACCATGTTGGCCGAACGTTTTTCTTCATCTCAGCGACAGGTTCATAGGGCTTATCGTGCTTCTTTCTGAAGGGTTAAAGGCGCACTGACCTTCGAGCACGGTCCATCTCATGTATGTACAAGAGGTAACTGCCCAACAGCGGTAAAATGTAGCAATTTCTGCACCTGAGAGAGCGCGAAGAGTAGTGATACCCTACTCCTGTTTAAGAGTTCAGCGCGCACTCCTAAGTTAAGCACTTGCATCGATACCAAGATCCTGCAGGGAGCAAATAATGGCCGAGAGCAAGCAGAAGTGACAGGGCTAGTTTATTTCTTGTTAAAGGCACAGTTCGCGACCGCAAATTGCGGGAAACGGAACTCAAATAGGCACAAAAAAGTGCTAAGTATCTGATTAGCGGAGAAAAGCAGCAGAAAAAGCAGTCCGAAATGTTATAGAGAAAGATAACATAGTGGCTACTAGCTAGTAGCTAGCAGCCGGTGAGGGTCGGCATGGGCCTAAGGGGTGTCCATGGGCCTAATTAGTCAGCTTCTAGCGGAGTTCTTGCCGTTTTCACATTTTGAAAGTAGCGCAGCCTCAAAAATCGTCTTCCGGATCGTCCGACACATTTGAGAGGTCATAGCCTTATTTTATCGGAATGTGCCTTTTAAGTGTGTGCTGACAGTGCGGCAAAGCGGGAAGAGTTCCCGAACGGCAGCAAGGTAACGTTACCCTCCGACCCGTCTCCGTGCACTTCAAGACGCAGAAAGTGGCCAAGCATTATGCAGGCTGTGAACATAAACCTCAAGCAGCTGTGTGCGAGAGTTAGTAACCACGGAGCGTTATGTAGCAGTTGTCTTCAAAGGCAGCGCCCAGCGTTCATTTGATGTTCGCTACGCCCTAATTGAAATATCGTAGCTTTGTCGACAGGGGGCCTGTACAATTCGCAGCTCAAAAACACGACACGAGGATGGGCCACCCGCTTGTGAAGAGGATGCCGGTTACGCCCTCCCCCCAACTGGCTGGCCATAAACTTGCTTTGACTTGGCACTTCAGAGGCTAAGCCCGCCTTTCAAGAATAAGATTATGGTAGTCATAAAAATGGAAGAAAAACAGAAAAGAATCATGGAAAATGTCCTATAAAGAACCCTATTCTGGCCAGCTGAGCGTGGCGGTCGACTTCTCACTAGCGAATGGCGCTATCTCTCGAGTTTTTTCAGATGCTAAACTACTACATACTGCATCCTCATTGGGAGGGTTAATGATATCCAGACAGGGCGCGGAACATTAAAAGGCACAGTCGCGACCCGCAAATTGCGCGAAACGGAACTCAAATAGGCACAAAAAAGTGCTAAGTATCTGATTAGCGGAGAAAAGCAGCAGTAAAAGCAGTCCGAAATGTTATAGAGAAAGATAACATAGTGGCTACTAGCTAGTAGCTAGCAGCCGGTGAGGGTCGGCATGGGCCTAAGGGGTGTCCATGGGCCTAATTAGTCAGCTTCTAGCGGAGTTCTTGCCGTTTTTCACATTTTGAAAGTAGCGCAGCCTCAAAATCGCCTTCCGGATCGTCCGACACATTTGAGAGGTCATAGCCTTATTTTTTTTTGCGGAATGTGCCTTTAAATGAACTTGGGCGCTGCCTGTAAAGCGGAGACGCTGGTAGAGGCTTTTCCTTCTTACAGAGGAACAACTGGGCAGTAGTTTACCGAGGACCTCCCATGCTTTGTCCCTGCGCTAAGTGAGCTTTGATGGCCAGTGCCATGAGTACGTCCTTCTTGGTACCTGAAGTTGAGAATACAGGCCACCTGACGATCTCTTGCAAAAAAGGAACGCGTCAATAAGATGAAGAAAGTTAGGGCAATAACGCGTGAGTTGGTTGGTGCATACTTTTGCAGCAGTGGATCAAATTTGAAGCTAGTGATAATAAGAAAGTAGTCTCTAACGAACAATCATCCCGAAAGAATTCAACAAACCTAAGCAAGGGATTCATCTGACCCGTGATGAGATCGCAAGCTATTCCCACAAATGAATAGACAAACATTTACCAAGAAAAGCGAAAGTCTGGAGCGTTTTCCACTACTCGTTAAGGGGGAAACCTGTGAATAAGTTTTTGTTCGGTTGAATTCTTATTATACGCATTTTACGCGAAAATGAACTCGCAAGGAAGCGGAATTGATATTGGTCGCAAAAAAGGCCATTTCTCTGTTTCTCCCCGAGAAAAATCGCAGCTGTATATTTTTTGGCCGTCGAAGTGATAACACTTTTGTGATTGTTTGGAGAATTTAATTGCAGTGAATGGAAGGCCCTGCTGAAGATATTAGCGAAGCTTAGAATAAAAACCATGCAGCGAAGTAGATAACTTGCTGTCAAAAATTGAAATAAGTACAGTCTTGTTCGCTGCGGCTGATGGGGCGTGTGAGTGAGGCTGGGTTTGGCTCGCCGCCAACCCATTCTCCATCAGTCACTAAAGCAGGTAAGGGACAATAATTAACGGAAACGACTGACGCGAACGATGTGGTACAAATAGGCCGCTTAACCGAAAAGTGGAAAGAAATGGGCTGCATTCGCCAAATCCATCTTCACCCCCCTTCCTCCGCATCCTCAACGAACAAGACTGTGACGCAAATCACTGAATCAAAGAGTCGTTTACAGTGCTTCCTAATCGAGCATGGCCTAGACCAAACGAGCCCTTCTTTACCACGGTACAGGTCGTGATTTGTCAGGTGGTGGTGTAGGTACGACCCCCCCCTGAATGTGGGTCTCGGTACGACCCCCCCCCCAACACCTACCTTCCAATATCCTCACATTTTCCAGTTTTTCACCAAGAGATTTCCCGTCGAGCCGGGAGGGCGACGTGGTATATGGTGCACATGAAACAGGAAAAATCACGCAAAAAGTCAAGCAACCGGAAAACCAACGCGACAAATTTCTCTCAAAGGCACATACGACCCCCTCTCTCTCCCAACGACCAAATACGACCCCCCCCCTCCCCAGAGAAAAAGTACAGACTCATCATGTGTTTCACACAACGATGCTGTACCCTGTTCATTACTCCAGCTTGCCGTTTTGTTCCAAGATTCTGGCTCCAGAGCACGAGCACATAGAACAACAAAACGTGACTTGACCCTTGCCGATGCCAGATGTCCAGTTTTTTGGGAATGCCATGGGGAAAGATTAGACGAACCACCACAATGGAAAAGCTTCTTACTATTCAAAGGCTCACAAAATGTTGAATTTCAGCGCTTGTGAAGGACAAGACAGAGCTAGTTTGTGTCGTCTACCTTCCACAGCAATCTCACGGACCCTACTAGTTCTACACGGACACCATCTTTGAAGGCAGTTGGCACGATAATTTGGTACTCAGCCTAAAATGCTAGCAGGGCGCTATCTAGTGGGAAAATGGCGAAAAAACGAAGTGAAACGGTCGAAAACTGCGAAGAAAAGCCTTCGTTCTTAAAAAGCAGTTTCGGACGAGCTTCCCGTATATCCATTCAGCACCGTACGCTTCATACCGATCCCTTTGCTTCATATTTCACTTTAGCAAATCAGGAACGGTCGTCCATTTGTGGGCGGGCGGGCGTGGTGGGCGTTTCGGGTCGGTATGTTGTGGCTTGATAGGGCCCTTATAAGGGCACCTTCCTCGGGGAAACCGCTATGCAGCGCCTGCTCAGGGTCGCGGAATTCCGTCCTGCCAGGCGTATCAATCCTACTCGTCTTTAGGGATTTATCGTGCAACTGCCTTTAAGAATGGTACTCAGCTCGACGTGCTTGCAAAGCGTTCTGAAGGACGCCACGCGACAACTCTTGCTTAGTGGTGTAGGGTTGAGAAAATTGGGACATGGAGAAGTAGTAGAAGAAAAATCAAGGAAAATCCCACGTAGAAGACCGCACGGTACCGATCCATTCCTTGCAGAGCTTTGATAGCCTATTATGGTAGTTGAAGCGATTGAGCAATATGCCCTTTCATTGAAAGGATTCTGTTTCTTATAAATTTCTTGGCTAAGGTTCAGCTATTAACCGACCAGGAACTAAAACGAGTAGTTTTGTAAAGGTCTGAGGAAAAGAAATTGAATTATCCTTTGCACGTCGTCTATACCAAATGTTTCCAGTAAAGGAGACCTATTGAGCACTACGAAGTGAGAGTATTGTAAGTCATGAAGAAAGGCGGGGCAGATCAGATAACCGTCATGTTGTGCGCGGGATATAGCTGTTCTGTGTCAAAGGCAGTTTTCAGAGCTCAGAAGCTTGCTCCTAGTAATCAGGAGTCATCAAAGGGTAAAACCGCATTGATCGAGTGAAGAGCCGATGGATGGAAGTTGGAATACGAATTTTCGAGTGACCGAGCAAGTGTGAATGAGTAGTGGACCGGCGAGGGCACCCCTTTTTTGTATTTGAAAGCAATATCATAAAACCTTAAGACTGACACATTTTTTTTTCCTGTAATATGTTAATTCGCTGTCAAAACCCATCATCAATGCAAGCATAGTCACAGGACCACGAGCAGATACCACTGAATAGGCACGATCACCACTTATCACAGGGATGCTGAGCTACGGGGAAACGAAGAGATCCTGAGCGGGGCTTAAAACTGCGCCTCACGCTTTTCGGGCAAGTGCGCCATCGGTTAGCCAACAGGACAGCTCCTTTTCTTTCAGCCACTGAGCTAAGAGGGTAAGAGTAAGGGGGAAGAGCGACCCTGGTGAGGTAGCGCACTAGCTCGGAGAGGAAGAAGTGAGCTTTGAGTCTTTCCTGTGGTCAAAGCTTTTGCTCGTGACCCAGCAGTCTTGGTATAATTTTTAGAACGCGAACTACGACAGCACCATAATGGTAGAGCTGCCACTACTTATACTCATTACCCTATTCACTCCATAAAGAGTCAAATAATTGATTTCTGATTTTTAAAGGCAAAGCCCGCGATCATTCGCCATCACAGATAGTGGATTAGGGTTTGCATGTAGACGACAAGGTGCTGAGTAACTTGATAGTGAAGAAAAAAGCAGAAAAAATCAGCCAACTGCCCTGGAAAGGACCCCATTTCCATCCAAACCGGAACGTGCCCAACCAACTCCATCTCCAACACTACGCCCCCATCCGCACAGCTGATTCCCCGATAAGAACTCTACGACCGTACAAGTGACGATTTTCATGCTTTTTCGTCCTGCAGCTTCGTTTTTCACTGAAATTGGGCCTTGAAGGCAGAGAACAGCCTTGAAGGCAGAGTCTGGAGGCGGGGTCACTGGAAATTAGGAGGCGTCACTGAACTGATATTGCGCTATAGCGCCCCTCCCTTTCAACTTTTTGCCCCGAAACCGAACATAAAGTTGCTCGTCGCGAGCCACATCTACCTTCCCGACGCAATTTTCAACTTCAATACTTGACGCGGACCTGTGACTTCAAGTGATGCCAATTTCTAGATTTTATTTGTGAACGAAGGAGAGAAGAGGAGAGATCATTCAAGGCAACGGAAATCCGCTGCTTCCGAATGGTAACATATAAACTGCCCATTGGGGTTAAAGGCATCACTGCGCATTTTTTTCAAGCATGTGACAAAATATCAAGATCGGGAAGAATTGTGTCTTCGGGGTGAGATAGAGATCGACCACTGTAGAGCAGCCTGGAGAGATTTGGCTCAGATAATCGGAAAACAAGACGAATTGATTGAGAGGTATGGCAAGAACCTTCGACGCGGTCGGCTTGTGTCAAGGAAATTGAAAGGTTTCATTGAGAGGGGGACCTTACAGGGGGACAAATATGGACCATAAGCAGGTGACTGTGTGGGCATAGGATCGGCACACATCTTACTGGCACTCACAACATAGGATCTTGATAAAGTGTTTATTTGCGGGAACTTCCTTTTTAGAGTGAATTACGTAATATACGATTCATTTTTGAGGATAGGATAGGACCTTCGATAATGGATCTAGGCATCAAAAGAAGGCACGAAGGAGTGAGAGACGGAGAAATATTTAGCGCTTGAGCGGAGCGCACATGGGCCCAAATAGTAGAGTAGCTAACATCGTGGAGGCAGTGAAAAATCTCAAATGGTCAGTAGACACCCAGCGGCAGCGAACCTCCATATCTCACACATGGATGGGACTGTTCCGGTGGATAATCGTGGAAAGTCCCTACTTTTTTGGACGAAAGAGGTTTACTGGTATTCCAAATGTACTTCCTTTGGGACAAAAAACAAAAGAAGGACTTCACCGTCAGTGGGGTCTCGGAGAGGAGAGGTCTATTGCCATGGCGTAGAAAAGAAATAAGCCATAAATTAAGCTAAGAGGCTTATCTTTCGGTCTCAGGAGAAGAAGAGAGTATACGAGCTAGAATGCTTTATAATTAGTGCAGTCGTTTGACTGCCATCTTTTTTGCTGGGAAATATATGCGATAAAAAGATAAAAAATAAAGCTTCTCCAGTTGACTATTTCTTGGGTGCGGCACGCTTCCACTCCCATGCAGTAATGTAGAATTTTGTTGAATACTATATGGCCTACACAATGACTTGCGGGGGCTAGCCAGTGTTCACGTCAGAATCTTCAGCCTCCTGGATGAATCTGGTATCAATTCACCGTCCTCGGAGGGCAGAAAGTTTGGTTCGCTGAGGTGGGAGTCAAGGATTCAACCACGGACCGCGCATATGGTAAGGCGGGCCAGTGGCCACTACACCACCACACCAGGCTAAATACGGGTTAGGCTCCATAGATAGTTTAGCGTAGCTAACAACATAGCGTTCCCTTCAAGAGATACCAATCAGATCTATTTGCAAATGAACTGTGATGCTTAGCAGTTAAGCCCTTAGGTAACACAATGTGCGGCAATTTGCGCCGTTATATGATTACCAGTTACGACTTTTTACTCCCGTGGTCATGGAAGCACATACATTATTTCACAAACTTTCACGTAGATATGTAGACATAGCGGAGTGAAAGCTTCATTTCCCTTACATCCACCAGCAGCTGACTCATGTGAGAG
>MU943936.1:0-14548 GCA_036418165.1 Cooperia oncophora | reverse complement strand
TATTGGGCAAGCAACAACAGTTGGATGGTAAGCGGGCTGGTGACGTGGAAAACCCAGTCCTTGACACGCCCCATTGTGTGCAGCGATATCGACAAGAAGGGAACGAAACACAAAAAAGTAAAGACGAAATCTGAGGGCTAAATATACGCTCGTGCTCTCAGAGTATATTTAGTCCTCAGCTTTCCCAGCGCAGATCATTTGTGTCTACGGAGCGCTCTAATCTGAAAATCTGAGAGTGGGTTGACAAAAGATGGTGGCTTGGCCCCATGGTCGAATCGACGTTCGGACCATGTTAAGACTAGTCGACGTGGTTCAAATGGAGTACTTAGCCACGCCTCCTCATCACACGGATATGGAGTGTATGTACGCAGATGGTATGGACAGAAATTGTGGACTACTTCACCTTCTTCACTGTACCTCTAGCCTTCCCTCTTTCATCTTTGAACTTGAACCTCGCCAGAGAGGGATGCTACTGCTCTAGTGTCTTCAATCATATGTTCGGCGCGGACAGGGTCTTCCAAACACCTCACAGCTCTGTTATGCTTGGCTATATTTCATGATCACAAAACTGGTATCAACTAGCGCGAAGGGGTGAAGCGTCTGCTCGAGTATAGATTATCTACAAGAGTGGGGACAAAATGTACTCAGATTGCTCTCACGACTGCTTATAAGAGTCGAATGCGTGGCGCGCGAAAACGGAGCGGTAATAACCTAATTTTGTGTTTCTATTCTTACTACATCAACATCTTAGTCCTACACGGCTTTGACAGTTACAGTTCATGCTTATCCACTTCACTCCCCACCCCCTCCGCTCGTGTTACTGCACATCTAAAACTCTTCGGACCCTGTAACACCTTGTCAGACGATATAATGTTTGGACACGTGGAGCATTCTGGAAAACCTAGCTAGCATACCTGGCCCAGCACCCGATTACTTGTTATCAATAGAAGAAGGTAAACTAAACGTGAACTTCAAACTGTGAACGCATTGAGAGGCCACACGTTGAGCAACGTCGCCTAGCCACGTTAGCACAGAAAAGAGCTCCAGGTTATTAGAGGAAATCAGCTTATGTGAACGCCCATGCAATTTGCATCAAATCTGAATTCGCTCAGAATTTCGAATTCACTGCTCTCTGGGAATATTTTGAAAATCGCTGGACGAATGTCGAAACAGAGCCTGGCTTGCTAGCTACAACTGGTGCCTCCCAGGATGCGCCATGCTCTCAAATATGGCGTCAATCCATCGAATGAGTTTTGCACATCTGAATTTTGAAGCGAAAACGAATTGGCATCCAACCAGGAATATATCGGATGTTTCAAATCTGACCTTTCTAGCCAGATAATCGGACCCAAGATTTTCTACGCGATAGGAATTCCCTGCTGTATAAAAAATAATACGAGAAGGTCAACAATTTCAGAGAAGATAAATTTTCATGAACTCGAAGACAGTGGTCACAGTTATACTAGAAATCCCTGTGATCGGGTAGGCGTGGCTGCGTACTTGATTTTAAAATGGCGGCGGCCCAGGTTTTCGTGAGATATTGTCATTTCGGAGCATTCGTCTGTGCGTGTTACATCTAAAACAGCAACACAGATGGCAGCTCTTTTCAGATTAAAGTACCCACGAGAAACTCGTCGCTGTCGCATGCTTGAAGGAGACTACTCCTCTCAAGGATAAGGAGTGGTATTTAGTTCTGGGCGTATAGGCAATTAATTTCAGTTAAACGACGAGGCACGCCCCCGTTGACAATCCGTGATGTGCTTTAATGCGCAAGGCATTCTTTGAGGAATTCAGTCGAAAAACCATCGTTCTTTGACTCGGCCATGATCCCGTCCTTGGACACTGCCACAGCTGATGCCATCTCTGTCAGTCGGCGCTCTTGTGTCCTTCTGCACAGAGGAAAGTTAGCGCGAGATGTTGAGCTGAGTGGCTTTGACGTCTAGCCCTCCATCACGCCCAACTCAGCATCTCTAGCTAGTTGACTCAGCTCACAGCAAGGGGTTCTTTCGTTTCTTCGTTACTTTTGCACCATTAGTATAAATATTCATGAATAAGAAACGAAGAATGAAAAAATCTGCAAAAAATATGCCGCCACGCATCGACTCTCCTCACGCGCAACGGGAGGGAGATCCATGAAAATTCAACTAACTTTGTTGCAAAATTGAACAAACGAAAATAATTGAAGAGGGAGGGAATCGAGGGGAAGAGTCGAATGCAAAGGTACTAACGGCCGCAGGCAATCCTAATCCACTATAAGGACAAAGAGGGTTAAGTCGGACTCAGTATTGGAGCACCCGCACGAATAGCTATTTAATCTCGTGGAGCTGATTTCGAAAATATTGCGTTCTTGATTGGGTGTAGCCTTTGAAGGACACGATATTATCGGGAATACTTAGTAGGACGCACTCAGGGTTGTTGCGAAAACACTCGGTGGTGAAGACTATCAAGCCTCGCAAGGTACACCACGCCGACCTTGCTACCGTAATCTCGCCCAGAAGAAGTGATTGCCCAGGATTTCCGCTCTCGTAGCCGAAGGCTATACACGTGAATGTGACGTAGTTTTTTTTCGGTGCATCTCATCAAATGAAGCCATTTTCTCGGGGCAACCACATGTTAGCAACTTCCGTCGTGATAGCGCATATCCACTACAAGACGATAAAAAAGGGTGAGACTACAAAGAACGCTCCTTAGCAGTTATTTTCACCCGCTCCGCCCATTGTACTTCGTTTGAGGATCGTCACTATCGGCGCAGTTTGGCGACAGGGTGAAATGGGGGGGGGGGCATTTTGCACTTTTTTTTGCTTCCTTCCGGTTTACAATCCCACTCTGGTGAAACTTGAAATCTTGTGAAGCAAGCTCGTCAAGCCCTCATGGCGAAACATGTCAACTCGAGAAGAGGCTGTCTAGATGGGTACGTCTACGGGAAGTTGCAAAAGTGCAAAATGCCCCCCCCTTCTGTCGCCGAACTGCCCCATTACTGTCCCTCAAAGACTGAAAGATCACTGAAGGCCCGCTACCCATTCCCAAGCCAAAAACTGCAAAAGTGAGGGAGCCTCATCGAGCGACCTCTCAGCGCTTGACTTCAAATTTTTCCATCAATAGCCAAAATTGATCCCTCGTCCTTCATTGAAAACGATAAATCAGGCTTCATCGAAAGCAAACGATAAATCAGGAGAAGGGTAGGGATAATGGGTCAAAACCTTCATTGGGTTGGATGAAGATTTCCATAGCTGAATCAAAGAGCCTCACACGGCACTTCGTAGGTTGGGAATTCCCAAAAAGGCCCATTTGGTCGCTGAAGGGAAGGGAGGGGAGGGGTCACAGATCGCTCGGAAGTTTTTTTGAATGTTGGATCGCCCTCATTTCACACACACTGTACTCCTTTTTCCCTCGATCGGCAGCGCCGCAAAACTACTAGTTCTGATGACAGTTGATGGCAGGTGTCTCCCCTAGCTCTACGGGAGGTTTTGGAAAATCTGGGACGATGACTGGTTGGCTGCGGAAGTGAGAGGATCACACCAGAAAAGAATTCGGGGTGGGGTCTACTTATTATTATTTCTTTGATTTAGCTCTAAAAACTTCCCCAATATATGCCCCGGCGCAGTATAGCTCGAACGCAGTCCGGAGGTCAATGCTCAGAGCGTATCTTGTTGTAGTCAACCAACTTGTGACAATTTGTGACGGTGACCAAATTTTCCGTGCTGTTAGAAACACTGACATTGGCCGCCCCCAGAAGTCACGCGATGGCCAAGTAGCCTTCAAAGTGCCGCTACGATTCGGAATAGAAATAGAATGCGTGGCACATCCCAATGGAAGAATGATCATGAATAAAAACTCCAAACTCTCAGAGCTCGTTTTTCTTCGTCGGATCTGCTGGATCCACTTTCTTCTTTCTTAATCTGCCGAAACCAGACCATCAAAATTAAACGACATCTTAATTCACAGCACCAGCAAATGTGCCCTGCGAACTCTACTTTTAAGGCATCAGCTGTGAAAGAGGACAGCAGTCGCTAAATAATTCGAGGGCGATTGCTCCGAACCCTCATGAAGTCTATTAATGCAGATTGCCTTCAGATGTCGAACTGAATGGTGTTTTAATAACAACAGTGTTCGAAGGAGTATTATTTAACAGATCTATTTCTCAGAGCTACAAGAAATCCTCGGAGGATAATTATACAAGTTGTTGTTAATACTCGTCCCCGCACCCCCCCCCTGACCCCCCTCACGCCAGCACGGCCCAGCGTCCGAAGCAAAAACGACTACATAAACATGTACATACGTATCTGCACATAGCGCTATGTGCCTGGAGAGGGGCCAATGTCCACTGGCACCCAACAACCAAAGCAACGTCGTCTACACAAAGGAAGCAAACCCCTTTGGAGAGTCGTGACTGGGCACTTGCAGAGGAGGCGGACCTGTATTGGCCTTGCCACAGAAACTGTCTTTCTGGCAACTATCTTTCGATTTTTCTGCATTCGATTCTCTTGCCGCAGCTGGCGACGCAGCAAACCAAAACTACAGTCATGAATGATTATTTTAAGCTGTCTAGTAACCCGCTCCCCCTCGATGGGAGAGACTTTCAAGAAATCGGTGGCATGGATTGGTTTGCTGTGCGAAGGGGTATATACTGATAGAAGTAAAAGATGGGCGTCCTTAGGGGGACAAAATTGCGTTTGGTGATTGTATTAGGGTGTTCGGAAAGAAAATGACCCGCCGTTGAATTTGTTCATTTCATTGCTGTCCTACATACTATACGGAGATTTTTTAAAAACAGTTTTGTATATTAGAAAGAAATTGCTATTGTGCATCTTTTGATGTATATTTTTGTCTATGTCTACTTAGTTTTTTCTAAGAAAAAAAGTTACTTCTTCTTTCTTCTCACTGCGTCGTCAAGGTGTCGAAACGACGTCGATAAAACTCTTCACCGACAAACGCTTCGTCCGAGTCGGTCCGCCCAAGATCACTTTGGAAAAATTGAGGAATTGGGTGGGAGATCCTGCCTCATCGCCATTTACAGCCCAGATTGGGACCATCGACATACCATCTGTTCCGGATCGATGCGCACATCCCTGCTTGGCCGAGAGAAAGTTCACAAACCGCGAAGAAGTCCAACTCTGGGTGTCCAACTACTTTGAGTCGCAGCCGGCCGAGTTCTTCGAAAGAGGAATCCATTCTTTGCATAAACGTTGGCAACAAGTCATTGATAGTAATGGAGATTATCTTTTGAATTAATCTTGTTTAATTTCGTTTTTATAATAAAAAAATTTTTAAACTCAAACGCGCATTTCTTTCCGAACAACCTAATATTTAGCGGAAATTTCCATCAACGCCAGGACTAGCCTAGTGACAGTGGAAAGCTACGCCATGCCGTTGTGACGGAAGGGTGCAGCGTGCCGATGACATGTTTAGACTTTGACTAAATGTGTTGGAACACGTCACACTCTAGATGAGAGAGTATACACGAGCAGACATGACGTAGCCCAGTCGCACATAACAGTGGCCCAAACAATGGCTCACAGGGTCCCATACAGGAACGTAAGTGTTCAATCTCCATATCCCAAAGGTTGGGAGGGTGTGGCTGCGTACTTAATTGAACTGGTGCAGGACTTCCTTGTGATAGATCATCATTTGAGGCAACCGCCATCTTGCCTCCTGTTCAACAAAGACGTGGCCTACAATTGTCTCAAAAAATGCAATACCAATACCACATCGAAATACCAGATCGAAATGGCATTCCAAGAGGAGGGGCGTAGCCACACCTCTCTCTTCTCTGGTGGTATGGAGTTTAAATGCGCAAGTACGCGCATATTCTTCTTACCTGCACAAATCTACGTACAGAAATCTTGTTACAGTTTGCCCCCTCTTTCATAAAATGGGCTTATCGCCTACAGCAGCGTCTCTTCACTAGCTATAAGTGGTACTAGAGCCGGTTATTCGGGTTTATCGAAGTCTAACCCCCCCCAGAAAAATTCTCTAGGCCTTATCAGTTTCGGAATAAATTCAAATCTATTCCTGTGGCGGAGTTACCTTTCGGACCTGGACATTTGGATGGCATAATGACTTTTTATTACTTCCCTCTTTCTCGCCTAACCTACATCGATTCCCAGGTCTGTATTGCCAAGGAAGATATTCCTGGAATAGATGAAGTTCCTTCACCTCACATCTTCACATGTGAGGAAATCAGTTAGTTCACCAAGCCACTATATAACCTCGTCATCCGGGCAGTTGATTAGGGCGGTCGTCAACGGGCCGCAGCGCGTGCCAGGAACTATTTGCTTTTCCAGGCTAATTTAGTCATTTTTTCCACCTTGTGAAGATAAGGAGCTGCTAATCTGGGAAAAAGTAGCCAAAACAGTGAAAAGTTGGAAAAATGACTAAATTAGCCTGGAAAAAGCAATATTAGTTGTCCCAAAAGTTCTGGGACACTTTTTGAATCTCGTATCAGATTTTTCCGCAGCCATTTCGAGATCCAGTTATGTGGTCTATGGGAAGTGTGTGAGGTAAGCATTCCACAGCTTCTTCACCGTCCCTCGCAGTCGCTGTTCTCATATGAAAAACGGTAATTGAAATTCATCATTTTCGACACACTTCGCTATATGGATCTCTACCAAGCCACAACGTGGTTCGAGCCATAAGCGGCATTTCCCTTATTTAGATCTTGATGTTAGCTTCCACAGTACGGCTTTGGAATGGCTCAATTGCTTCTGCTTTAGTGACTTCTATCCGGGTGAAAAACTTCGTCCAAGGAGGGGGGGGGGAAGCCACCTGCCTTGGATTTGGACCTACTGTGTTCCTTGATTAAAACCAATACGTACAAATCAACTTGCTATCTAGTCCTTACACTTGACTGGTCCCAAAGCACAAATGAGAGAAGGCCTCGCTCCCTTAGAAAAGTTCTGAAGTTCGATCAAAATTTTTCTCATGAGTTGACCAGTACTCCAAGGGGAGCACATGTGGGTACTGTCTACAACTTCTCTCCCTCTTCCGCTGTACAGGCTGGTTGAACAGCACTGTAACTGGATATGGAGTGGGTGCCTCTAGTTGAATCACTCCTGGGAGCGCCACCGGCTAGATCCCCAGAAAGGGCAGAACCGATCGCGCAATCCTATCAATCCAGTAGGGCGGTGAGGCTGTGTATGTGGTGGGGTACCTTTCTCCGCTCTCGAAACGGAATTCCCTCCTTCCAACGCTATGGTAACCAGGGAGCCCTATTGTAATCAACTGCAAAGTGGGGTGGAAAATCTCTACCATTTGGTCCCAAAACCGAGCAATGTTTGCCTACTCCACCACACCTCAGGGTCAAACATTTGGAAAACGACACTGCTCGAGATCCCGAAGCTTAGCTGGGGAATTCCACCACAGTCTTCGTGTAGCCCTGACTTAGCTCTTTCCGACAACCATCCAAACTAATCCCACAGCGGCCATCTTCTTGGTAAAAAAATACGATTTTTGATAGTACCTCGAAAATGACCCAGCTGCCTTTCTGGCCACAGAACTAAGAGGCTTCTGGAAGCAGGGCAACCACACATTGCGTAGTGATTGGCAACAAGTTGCCAATGAACGTGACATACATATAGCTGATCAAAATTGCTTCCCACTGGAATAAACTTAATTCGGAAAAAAAAGTCTGAAAGTGTCCCAGAACTTTTGGGACAACCTAATAGTTCCTGGGCACGCGCTGCGGCCCTCGCGGCACGACGCCCTAAGTCAACTGCGCCGGAGACGAGGGTACTGTATCTGGAAAATGAGCATTCAGAAAGAAATGGCTAATGGTCTGCATCCGTAATACGATCCGCATTTTGCATCACAAATTCCGAATGACTTTCTTGCCTGGATGGATAACAAAGCTCTCTTTTTTAGGTTCTCATAGTGAGGGTAGGTTTTACCCCGGATGTGACCTTCATCATAATTCCCACGAAAGGAACGAGCGTTCGGTGACGATCAAATGCTCCATTTGGAGTCGCAAAGCATTATACGCCCCATTCTGGATACGGGACGGGCGTGGCTGCCCTTACTTTATTGCCAAGCGGCGATGTGCTGTGCATTCGTATGAGGCTGCTACTTGGGCCAGTTGCACTCATGTCGCTTTCTCCCAGGTACAAGACAGGTGCCAGTCGTCTGAAAGCGGGGTACTCTACGCCAAACGGGGTTATGCCAAACTTCAAATCTGATTACGGTGACCACGCCCCTCCCCACAGTCTCGGCATTGGGCATACTTTGACTCTAGTAGAGCTGAAAGGCCCCATCAACGTTATACAACACCTTGGATGGCTAAATGATCCTGAAGTCTGTGCTTCTGTCCTCCGAAGGCCAGACCAAAAAAATTAGCAGGTCTTTAGAGGTGGGGTGGGAGTAAGCGGAGTGGCCCCGAGATCTGGCTTGGTACACTGCCTACACGGGTAACTGGGCCACTACCCTCCCCCTGTTTATGCCGTTATGTGAAATGTGTCCAAAACACTGATGCATCTTAATACCCCAAATATAGTGGTTACAACTGGTCGCTATGTCCGCCTTGGACACGAACAAGGAAGTATTCATTCCGCTCGAGTGGGCTCGGATCGTCTAGGCCATCATATGAGTTAGCCTGGCCTTTCCTTCAAATGAACAAACATAATTGCCCCCAACTCATCATGAAGGTGAAACTATGAGATCGGTGGCATCAATCTTCCTCTCCAAGATGGGCTACGCATCCGCCCTCAATTCGTAGTCTCTAAGCCAATTTGACTCTTTTAGCTTTACATTGCGCTGCCAGGTACCGTCCACCTCACGGACGGCGTAATCATACTGTCAGGTACGCCTGGCATCATTTCATCTCTTATGGAGAAAGCACTGATTCGGGATGGCTCAACCCGTCAAAAACTGGAGCGCTTTCACACCGCAATGGGATGTGGCCTGGAGTATAAGGCGCTCAAACTAGCCACGATTCATCAGCTTCTTCCACCAGTGTCTGCGATGAGATGACAAATTTTCAGCAAGACCGTCCCGCCGTGGGAAAAATATTTGTACAGAAATCCCCTTCCCCTGTGCATAAGGTATATAATTGGACTTGTTCGGAGAATGGTAGCCAGGTTACGGTACTATAATATAGGCAAAAACTGACGAAAAAAAAACGAAGTAAACTCGGGTCAAAAACCTGCGAAGAAAAGCCTTCGCTTCTTTATGACCCAGAGAGCGTCGATTCGGACCGAGTTCTCCACTGCATAGTGCAATAAACCGCTACGATGTACACTGATATCTCCTAGCACCGCCAGCCGGTCATATTACTCCCTTCGCTTACAACTGTACTTCGCAAACTGAAAACGAAAAACCAGCATCATGCCCATCGATCGTGACATTAGTGCGCGCGGCAAGCGGCATGGGCGTCCGGCGGTCGGTTAGTTGCACTGTTGGGGGCGCTATACGGGGCACCTTCCCTGCGGGAGCGGTTAGGCAAAGCCGGCTTCCACAGGAAAAAAATTGCTCCCTGCTAGGCGTCATGGGTGCTACTGGAATCAAGGATATATCGTACCACTTGCCTCTGTAATTCCTCCTGTGGTATGGCCACCCCTTCCTCATTTTCTATCCTACCTACATCATTCCTAAAATGTTGTTTCAAAATTTCCACTGCTTCCACCTTTCCCTGGGTATGTCAGCGACATTTCATGACTCCCTGCCTCGGCAACCAAATCGATCGCCCCCATTTTTTCCCCTGATTTCCAAGGCAAAAAGTGAACTGAAAGTGTTGAAATGGAATCCGTGAGGGCGTGAATGGTTCAAAAGGCGCTGCCAGGTTTGCATCTTATTTTTTGTTGCCTAGCCAGGTTGTTCTCAGACAAAACCTGCCCTTCTACTCTTTTTCAGTCTTACCTCAATTTTCCTTTTTATTTGCAAACGACGGTATAAAAATCACATGTAACACCCCGATTTTGTAGAATAAGAAATTTCGCAATCCTACACAATGCCCTAGCGTTTCAGCAGGGGACGAATTGAAAAGATCTCAGGGTCCTTTCAACTGAAATAGTTCAGTTGAATGCGCAGCTTGTTGCCACTCGCTAATGCGAATCCCAGCAAGATGAGCTGGGACGTCATCTTAGTTAACTCACACATTGCTGCAAAAGCGTCCCCAGTGGGTAAAACACTCAAGTAGGGAAGAGTTAGAACCGCAATAAATCAGATGAACGATATTTGGGTGGGACCACAGTGTAGAAAACCCTATCCCATTTGAAGTACCCATGCAAAATCTAGGAGCTAATAAGCTTGTGAGGGGAGGGGTTGGGTGGCCACTTCACAGGGAGCGCTTGCCGTGCTGAAGAAAATCCTGCAAACGGAGGCAGGAATGATGTTTCAAATGTGCTCCATCACTTCGCCTTTGCTAACCCTCACTAGATGGGCCTCCCTCTTGACAGCAACTTTTTTTTGAATATTTTTTGCCTTCCATTTATGACAACCTTTCTAGCTGGAATCGGAAAGCTGTCAAAGAGGAATGTGAATATGGTCATAGGAACAATTGCACTTGCAGGACACATTCCACGGGTGGACAGGAACGTGGAGGCAGTGGGTTTTAGAGCAAAAGTACTAGCATGAGTTCGTAAGATGTTCAGTGAGTCCTTCACAACTTGCAGAGAAGCAAGTTGAAAACCGTCGGAGGAAGCCTTGCACAAGATTAGATGCTAGCATCCAGATTTTAAACATCCCATGGCACGAAGGGCGAGGAATGGATGAGGGCCCACGGACGAGACACGAGACGACAACAGAGACAGAGAGCTTTCAAGCATGAGAGAGGACCGCGTTTGTTCTGTGGCACACTCTGCAGTGGGCGTGTCCGGCATGAGGGGGTAGGAGAGAGCTTCAAGCTAAGTAGAACAGCCCCAACAGACGGAGCTACAAGGCGTTTGGACTTCCTTGTCACATTTCTGCATCAGTATTATAGCGTCGTCTCAGGGATTTTAGGGGCGCAGTTCGCCACCAGGGGTATTTTGCTATCATTGCTCCCTAGTTCTGGTTACAAGCCTCAGCTTTGCAAAACCTGTGAACTCTTGTGAAGCTGGAGCAAGCTCATCTAGCCATCATGGTAAAACCTGTCAACATTAGAAGAGGCTGCCTAGATAGGTCGACACGTCGATGGGAAGTAGCGAAAGTGCAAAATGACCCCCTCCTGTCGTCAAATTGCACCGATTTAGAGTTCACCTGAGAATTTCTGAGATCTTTTGCTGAGCTTATTGTAGCATTTACTCTAAATGAGCATCACTGAGCGCGATACTCGTTTTCATGAGCGAGACGTTCCTTCTCCATTACCAGGAATTTTCAGAAGCTCCAGTGAGTATTTGCATCGCATAAGGAATTCGAAATGACGCTGAACTCTGCTCAACTTGTGTCATTTTGGAGCCGATTACACCCGAAGAATTTTTTGCGGCGAACGAATTCGCCCTTCTCTCCCACGGGGTTCTTTGCAGTGGGTAAACATTGAGCGTTTTGAGATTAAAGACTACTGGAATAATGCCAGTGATCAATAGGAATATATGAAGCTGAGAAAACAATAAGCTCCCTAAGCAGGGCACAGCATCGTGATGTGCTGAAAATGGTGTATAGCCTACGACCCCCCCCTCACCAGTGGAAAGTTACGACCCTTCCCTGTGCTGCACAACAGTGTGTACTTTGTGAGCAGGGTGGCATCCTGGCTGACGAATGTGCTGGGTGGGAAAGGTAGATGGACGCTGCCAGAGTATGGTACGGAGGGGGAAAGACGGAGTAAGAAGAGAAAGCTCTATTATGGTCTCAGTGCTCGACTCCGCCTCCACATTCCTTCTGAAGCATCGATGAGTGAGCAATTAGACGTTGTAATGTGAGACCAAACGACTACGTAACGTTAATGAGATGACACACAACACGTACGTTCACCGTTGATCGCGCTTCACAACTACCGTAAGCCGCTACTACCTACTACTACGACAGCAATGACGAGAGTAATTTGTTAACGATGATCTCATTTTACACGGGGGATACTTATTCTACATGAGTGATTCACAACAAGCGCCAGGGGAGAGAAGCTTACTGGTCTGAAAAAGAAATTAGCAGAAAGGGTCGCAGACGCAGACAGGGGGGGGGTGGTCCTGCCGTTGGGGAATATTTTGGGATATACGACACCCTCCCCCAGTCCCCCAGATACCATCTTCCTCAATTCTCCATATTTTTTATATTTTTGCCGGAGCTTTTATCCCGAAATTCCTATACGTCCGCAAGAACAACCCTTGAGAGGGGCACATCATTAGCTGGGGATTTTGGTCCCCCTTTTTATGTGTTGATTCGACCCCCTGGTTCCCTCCTCATCGAGATGTCGAGCGGAGAGAGGGGAGCGGTAAATAGCACGGATGGAGAGGGAAAAGCCCCAAGGAAAATGCGACCCCCTCCATTTTTCCAGATTTTCCCCAACTTCTACCAATTTCTTCGGCCCCTTCCTACTTCCCCCCAAAATTTGCCGTCAAGCGAGGGAGTATATAGTACACATGAAACAGGAAAAATCACGAAAAGTCAGGCAACCTCCTTCAGAAGGTCAGAAGGGAAATACGACCCTCCCCTCCCTTTCACAACCTTCCTGAAACAAGAAAAATCAACTATAAAAACGATTTTTTTCCTCAGCTCAAATACGACCCCCTCTCCAAGTGGCTAAATACGACTCCCTTTGTTGGAGAAACTCCAACAACGTTGTGTCCTGTCCCCAAAACAATCCTCGAGTGAAGGGGTTATGCGCACTTGAAACAGGAAGAACTAACCATAAGAAGTCAGAGGTCAACGACCGTAAGCATTTCCTTTGAAGGCCAATACGACCCTCCCCCCTCCATCGCTGGGGTTCCCAGTGCACGATATGCCCTGGTCACAGTGTTGCCTACAGAAGGTACAGAACGTTTTCTGGCATAAATGTTGAGGTTGTTCCAGTATGGCTGCGCGCCTCCCCGTCCGCCCACGCGCTGCATAGCGCGAGTTTTTTTATCGGGCATTCACAAAAACCTGCTGGGACCTATACTGGAAAAAACCTCAACTAATTCATCACGTACTAGTTATATCAAATTCACGTATCTACTATTATTTATTAAATCGGATACTATTACGGAATTATTGAGTTTCACGTGTATCAAATTTCCTCGAGTTTTTCTTGTTGACCGATACCCCTCAAAGGTTTACGTGGCAACTTTTTTAGGCCTAAACCCCTTCTCATGTCTACAAGATAAACTATTGAATATCACATGTGAACATTCTGAGTTATACAGTAAATTAATTAGTAAATAACTTAATTTTAACTCGGTGTGATACCCGTTTCGGGTAGAACACTTCCATTTGGAACGACTGGCATCGTCTTGTGCTGGACAAAGACATCAGTACAGTGCCCAAGACTGCAGAATCCCATAAATGTGCTTTTAGTGAGAGCCGCAAAAGTCAGCCACGCCTTTCCAGAGTCCAAGGTATGAGGGGTAGAATGCGTGGCGTCTACCAGGAAAATTTGATCATGGAGCGCTTATTGAAAGCAGATTTCAGATTCACCTTTGTGGATGTTGGTCCTTACCATGTGTGAGGTTGATGAGTCCGCAGCTGCAGAAGCGTTCTACCTTCTATGCTTAAAAGTGCTGCGAACGAGGCTGGATAGTAGTGATTCCCGAGTTACGTGTCCATACTCTACTGCTAAAGGGCCAGCCACGCGCCTAACCATAGCCAAAGGCGCTATTCGTCTGCACCCTCTCACTTCTGACTTTTCTCCACCGCCGAGTGCGTGTTTCGCTCCTAGTATCTATGGAAGCGCTGCACACTAAGGATAGAGGGGGGGGTTGAGTTCAGAGACAGCATGCCGAGCATCATCACCCTCACATCGTGGATCGCATCCCTCCCAAGCCAGTGGAGCCCTCGCTATTTCAAAGGTTGGCTAGTTCGTACTAGACTTTGTCTGAGAGGACAAAAGCACTTACTGGTGAGTGCGCTGTTCTCCGCAAGTCATTATGTAGGCATTCAAAGTGCCGGTACGCTCTTTGAAGGCAAAGTCTGCGATCATTCGCCATCACAAACAGGGGTTTCCTTATAGAAGACCGCATAGTTGATTCCCTCGATAAGAACTCTACGACCGTACAAGTGACGATTTTCATGCTTTTTCGTCCTGCAGCTTCGTTTTTCAGGCCTTGAAGGCGGAGTCTGGAGGCGGAGTCACTGGAAAAAAGGAGGCGTCACTGAACCTATTGCGCTATAGCGCCCCTCCCTTACAATTTTTTGCCGCGAAACCGGTACAAGGTTGTTCGTCGCGGACCACACTACCCTCCTGACGCCATATTTTCAACTTCTACACCTGATCGCGGATCGTGCCTTTAATGGAATTGAGATTCCTAGGGCCTTCTAAAAAGATCAAAGCTACAATTCTAAAACATAGAACCGACACTTGTCTTGATGAAGCACTCAGACTTCAGTAATTCACTCTCAATTTGCAATTAATGTGTCAGAAGAATTCCTAAAGATCATCACATAAACCATCGAGACTACTCTATGAAATCCCTGCAAATTACAAAGATCACAGAGACCACGGAGAACCAAA
>MU943932.1:0-18233 GCA_036418165.1 Cooperia oncophora | reverse complement strand
CCTGGCCACGGGCTGGACTCGTATTCAGCTTGACGGTCTATTTTGGGTTCTATAGGACCGTCTCTTTCGTTTCTTTCTTATTTAGATCGCACTATCCACAACTTGTGACTACTAAATGTGCGAATTTATTGAAGTTAATCACCGTTCCTAACCGGGGATCCTACGCTAGCTACACTTTCAGAGTTGGAGTTATTTGCTAATCATTGAAAGGAATATCTGCTATGTGAACTGGCATTGTCAGCACGACCTTCCACCCCATCCTGTTTCCCGATTTCTTACCCTTTTCACGGTTTTCCAAAAATTTGTCAGTTTTTTTCTCGAAAAGCTGCCTTGGGGGGGGAGTGTATGTGTATTTTGCAACATTACAATCAGTCGCAGGCGATGTGAGGAGGGCAGGATGAGCCCGCCTCCGCCGCCTTGTTCTGCCAATGGTGATCGAAGGGGGATCGATTCAAGGTGAAAATAACCAGTGATGAAAATTCCGCCGGTGGGACAGTACATTCCCCCCTGAAACCAAACCGAGTGATTGCGATGATATCAACTGCATGAAACGGAAAATGTTGGAAGCATTCACAAACCCGAAAAACTTCATCTCTGTCAAGGACAGATATGACCCTTACCGTACAGAAACGACCTTCTCTCCGCAGCGACGAAGTACATTTCCCTGATGGGGTTGTCCCAGTGATTCTCTTCCCCACGAGAGGAAGTTTCCCCTCAGCTCGTGGTGGAGTGTTCTGTTCCCCTTCGCTTTAGCAGTAGAGGGAAAACTGTTGAATATTACGCATGGATTTTCCGTTTAAAGGAAGGGTCTGCGATGAACTATGAAAATGCAAAAGACGTAAGGTAGCGTGGTCCGCAGTGCACAAACCTGTGCCAGTTTTACGGCCGAAAGTTGTAAGGTGTAGGAGTTATGCTGCAAAATTGCTCCAGTGGTACCTCCCTTTTTCCAGTGACTCCGCCTCCAGACTCCGCCTTCAAAGCCCGCCTTCCAGCCAAAAGCGATGCTACCGGATAAGTAGCACGGAATGGCATGCTAAAGTCTCTTGTGGTCATAGGGTTCATTCCAGTAGTGAAGTCGCCCCAGAAAGCCGTTTTTTGCATTTCACCCGTGCAATTGTTTGAGACTGATGGGGCAATATCAATGGTGTTTCCGCCGTTCCTCTTGGCATTTTCTTCTCACGGGCGAATCACTCGGCAGCTTCCCTTCCA
Organism: Cooperia oncophora; assembly: GCA_036418165.1. Classification (NCBI taxonomy): domain Eukaryota; kingdom Metazoa; phylum Nematoda; class Chromadorea; order Rhabditida; family Trichostrongylidae; genus Cooperia; species Cooperia oncophora. The sequence goes on along the minus strand of MU943932.1, from coordinate 17,024 downwards.
CATCTCGCCGCCAACACCTACGCTCCTTATCGTCGGCCGTGAATTTAACGTGATTACACATTTGCAGGGCTGCAGGATGCACTAATGCTGAAATGTTCTCCACGAGTAATACCGGCGAGATTTTGACGTGCCCCACCGGTTCTCAGTACTTCACAGTAAGAATATTACTCAGCTTGAGCCATTTGTCAAAGTATGTCACTGAAAGCTGTTACATAGACTCAAAAGGAGAGAACATTTATTACAAGTGAAATCTCAGTCATCATGGTCACATTCTACAGATGTGTGAATGAATGACAGAAGTGTTTGATAGTCACTGATGCTGCCTCTTGAAGTATTCACAGATAGACCGCCTCGACATTGCCGAGCCGTGCAATTGTACAGCCCCAATCGACACTTGTCCAGGGCTTGAGAAACCGGTAATGAAAACATCGTATTCATAATCGAACTTCATCCGCTTTGAGATCATCCGAGGAGAACTCGGCGACTTTATTCGTGGCCCTTTTCTCCTTTGGCATACACGGGAAGTACTTGATGAATGGAATCTGAAGGAAGAAACCCATTATACATCAAGGGGGAATTTGAAAGAAAGCATATCCCACCTTATTTAATACACTCATAACTACAGGAGGATAACTATAAGTGTCGTCATCAATGGAGATCTCATGAATGATACCACGTGAGCGAAGACCCTCGTTGCTCTCGGGTTGCTCCTGAACAGAGGGATTTCTTACTCCAGCCTTGATGAGTCTTCAAAGAGGACCCTGTCTACAAAGTTCTACCGTACCTCCGACAGTATTGTCCAACAAACATGCACACATCGCACCAACGAACATTTGTAGTTTCAAGAGTACGTTGATGACGTCATCGAATATGTGTACACCTTAACGGACTTTAGTTACTTACTCGGACAAGGGTTGGCCAACTTTTTCTCGGGAAATTGAGCATATGAAACGGTGTTCCGCAAAAATTCATAATACCGTCTTGTTCGCTGCGAGTGATGGGGCGTGTCAGGCGGAATAGGTTTGGCGCAGCGCCAGCCCGTTTCTCTTTCTTTCGGCAAACTACAGTACTCTACCACACTTTTTATTAGTTGTTTTTCAACAGTGGTTGTCGCTTACCCCTTCAACAACTGGTGGAGAACGGGCTTTCAGCGCGCCAAACCCAGCTTCACTGACAAGCCCCATTATTCACAGCGAAAAAGACTATAGGGGTAGCGGAAAAAATACAGTACACGAAAAAAATCCCTGAAAGCCACAAAATGGTCATTCTCATCGTAACCTGTGGAAGAAGCGGCATCGGCTAAAAACAAAAAAAACATCCAGTATACTAAAAAAAGGAAATATGTAAAATAATAACAGTAAAATAAGGGTAAAAAATACAAAATTATACAATAGTACGATATTACACGTAATGTCTGGCTAGTTAGCTATTTTCACTACAAGAACCTTGATTCTTCGCGACTTCGATCTGTCAATGCCTCTACCTGCGTGCAAAAATATTCGATTCCATTTTTCTTGATCGCGTAACGGCTCCTTTTCGGTTATGAACCTCTTCAAGGGTGATAGCTGTTCGAGGCTTTCCGTGGTGTTGGGTGGGTTTTGGAACAGACACTGATTCGGTCACTTCATTTCCGGGATGGTCACAGCTGGATGCACGAATTCAGTGGATACTTCGATCTTCTTGAAGTCTTACTTTCTGGTTTAAAGAATGTTCTTGACGCAGTTCAGCTTGGTAGGGGCAGAAAGCTTGTGCAGGCCACCTCGCAATTAGCTGTACTTCTTGAAGCCAAGGTGGCCCACTTGTACATTTCGCTCTACACGAGTTTACAGGGCTCGCTAAAAGGACGCCTGCTGGTTGACATAAAGCGGCACAAGGATCGAACGGAGGTGCAAACGATCCCTTCCAAGCGGAACAGGGCCAAGTTTTTACGTCATGTATATAGTAGCCACAAAATCTCTATTAGAAAAAGTAGAAAGTAGTTTGTTCTGTTTTCTCTTCGATCGTCTAGGCAGAAATATGCTTTATCAAAGCGATGAGAAAGTGCAAGTTTCTCTGAGATTCCACTCCGAATGTATGGTGCTGATGTGCTTTTGTTAGAACCAGGAAATCCCCCAATTCATTGTACTCCTTACAACCTCATCCTTCTCATGGTAAGCTTCTAATTATTTTTCTTTACTATTTCCAGTCATCGCCTCGGAATAATAATTTTTTGACCAAAGTTCCCTGATGACTATTTGAATTGAATTAAAACAGTTCCACAAAATATAACCCAAGCACGACGGATCAATTTGCATTCACTGAAACTATACGGAACTTACAAAAGGAGTTGAATGGTAACAAGCAAGAAAAAAAATCCTTAGAGAAAAAAAGGATCAGATTGAAACTGAGATTTGCTAGAACCTACTATGCAGATTATATATAGTACACGAGATTTAAAAATGAACTAATAAATATATAAACAGGACAAAACAGAAAATAAGGTTTAAATAATCAACGCTCTTGATAGAGTAAAACAGCAATACGATCAAGAGGAAGAAAGAGTATAAATAGACTCAAGTAGTAGAGCAAAATAATCAGAACTGACAGATCGAGAGAGAGTCCGCTGGCATTACAACTCACAGCGTAGGCCCCATAAATTTTAATGCATTTAATTACCACGATGTTTCGAAAGGTTAATAAACTCTCAGTTATACTCTAGACTTCATACCTGCTTGCCATACAGGATAAACGTCAGGAATATTCTGGCACAAATTATTCCATACCGAAACGCATCGAGAAGCCAGAAATTCCCATGTTTAGCGGCATACTCAATGTATCTACTGCGAATAAAACAGATTAGAGATAAAAACGGCTTATAAGGCTTCATATGTTAAACCCGAGTGTCGCCGTGGGAATGCGACGCGAAGCGGAGGATGAGACGGATACTGAAATGAAGTAGGCCGCGCGCACACCCCTGCTTCGAATCCAAATGGGGATAGTATATAGCCATTAGGGAGGTGTGGGATGATATAGTCGAAACGTAAACGAGTTCCATAAATGTTTTTAAGTATGGGCCCAACCAAATTTTCCGCGCTATTCATCTGGTTAACAGATATAAAAGTATTGAAACTTCTGGAAGCCCGTCTGAGCAGATGTTCCACACATGTTGCTTCAAATGAGCCATTGGAGAGAGCATTGGAGGAGCTAACCAGGAAAGGTCAACAGGTCAAGTACTCGTTTGAGACGGCAAACTCAGAACTGTCTTCAAAATTTGCAGAACGATTCTCTGAGCGGAGTTATGGAGGTTTTCTTTACTGTTTTTCTTCTTCCGGGCGCGCTGGCGCCGAAGCGTTGGCACCAGTAGCGCGACTCATGGCGCTTCCGCGCAAAATAGGTATCATATTCGTGTTCAGGGGTCAAATAACCCTAGAGACGGCACTTAGCGAAATCTGAGTTTCTGACTCAGCTTCGAAAAAATTGGGGTAAGGTTAGTCATGGCTGACTGGTAGCCAAACGATACTGCGACTAGCATACTGGTGATGACTGGTCTTTGAGCTGAAATAACTCTTCAATCATGCCTTCTCGCAAAGAACAATACCTGGCTCGTGCCGTCTGCATCATTTTCCTGATTACCAGGAGAAAATTCCATCCCGAGACCAGTCATCGATGGTGGGTGGACCCGTCTGCTGCTGCTGCTGCTAATTACCCATAGAATAGCCCACATTTCCCAAGTGAGGTCGAAACATCAGATTTGGCTAGAAACTTGTCCCCAGGGGTAATTTGACCCGCTGAACATGAATATGATGGTCATTGCAAAAACCCAATGTGACGCGTGTTTTGAGGGGAACAAGTACAAGGACACCTGAAAAATCTGATCGCAGGTTCCCTTACATGGTAGTGCAGGCGAGCAGAGCTGTTAAAGCTTTGTCGGCCATGTTTTGGAAAAATGCAAAATGGACGACCAGCCGGGAACCGATCCCACGACGTTTTGCCTCAGGAAACCCGCTCGCTACCTGTTGCGCCCTGCCACGTTTCAGCACGACTCTATACATAAATGTAAAGACGCTTCCACGTTTCCTCGCGATAGCATGTGAAACAACCACGCGGGATAAAACCCTCCATAACTCCGTTCAGAGAATCGTTCCGCAAATTCTGAAGACAGATTTGAGTTCACCGTCTCAAGACGCGCACAACGGTGTGCACCTCATTGGAAATGGCCAGGCTGACCTGTTGACCTTTCCTGGTAAGCAATTTCCAAAGGTAAGCTTGATTAGTTCGAAATAAGAACGAACCGTCTGCAGATTTGAAACGGCTACACCTACAACCATCGCCATCGATGAAGCCAGGATTCCACCAACTAATGGATCAGGAACGGTTGAGAGAATAGCTCCAATCTGAAAGACACCACAACTGTCAGACTGAAAACGTATCTTAGAGAGTTGAAACAAAGTGCTCTGCGGAGACTTTTTTAACAAGTTGCTTTAGAAACGAAAACGAAGTCACTATGCGTTTTCTTTTGAAAACTCGCTGTCCTTATTTCTGCAGACATGTAATTACATAGTAATTACATACCTCTGTACTTGTAATTACATACCTTTGTACATACACCCAAAATAATTAATAGGACGCCAGCGACAACCATAGTCCATCTGGAGGCGACTTTTGGTGACGCCGATGACACCAATGTTCTCTGTGTGGGTTGTCATTCCGACGGCTGGTCCCAACATTCCCGATAGAAACGAACCAATACCTGAAAACGCGTTTTGCTTAATGATTGTAAAGGATATACGGTTGCTATTTGTGCGCCATGGGGAGATACCTGCGCATTAGTGTGCCGCTATGGGTGGAGAAAGTTTGTGCGCCATGGGGAGATGCCTGCGCATATATAAGTGTTCACGGCTCGCCACCTCGTTTCCACCACTCCATTGCCACTATGGGCACTGATGGAACTAGGCTGGCGCCGTGCCAAGACGTATGTACGTCGTGACGCCTCCACAGAAGGCTCCAACAAGCACTTTAGCGTGCTGACTGAGGGAAGCTTCACGGATCAAATGTAGCAGAACACTACCACGAGTTGTCAGCAGGCCGCGTGCGCACTTATACTTGATACTTCACAATCCAGCGGAGCTGGGTCAGGAAGCGTGGAAAGAGTCCATCCGCGTTTCCTACCACGATGGCCAAATCAAGTAAAAAAACCAGAAGTAGTTCATGCCTATGTGGGCTCTTTCCAGCCTTCTGACACTGCCGAGCTGGATTGCGACAATTATCGACTGTGAATGCATTTCTGATTGGGAAGCCAGTGCGTGATGTATTCCAAACAACGCCGAGCGTACGCCTGACAACGAGATCTCCTCTTCATCTCATAAGCGCTTTCCTCTTGAACTTTGCAGCAGTAGTATTTTGTGTGTACATACCTTCAGCAAGGATTCCTCGATTTATGGCATGACTCGGCGGTGCTCGTTCTTGTGATATCCGAGCAGCGGCATGGTAATCGCCGACTGATTCGAAGACGGACGTCATGGCCGAGAGAAGGTACGCCAGAAAGAGACTGACGTTGAACGATGGCACACCGAATTTACCTGAAATTTGATTTTCAGTCGAAACTCAACAACCTTACTATTGATGATTGTCAAGTCGTGGACAAAACAATTTGTTTGGACTGGGACTGGAAGCCTAATCTCGCGCTTGACGGGCAAGCGCGCTAATTATCATACCGCAAGCTGGCGATCTTGCAGTGACATTCGCATCGGGAAGTGAGGAGCAAGCCATTAAAGGGACATTATGACGCTGAAGATGTAGGTAAAATCAATTGAACCATTGGGTTTTTCTCGTTGGTTCCTTCCTTCTTTTTGCCCGTTAAGGAACAAGGGAATGAGAAAGACGCACGTGTCGAACTGACTCCATGACCACAATCAGTGCGGAAAGTACTCCCAAAAGACATCGACAAGCGACAAAAAAGTTTGCCTAATGCCTACGGCCTATGAGGAATCTCCAAAATTTTGCTTGTGATGGCTTTACTTTGCAGCACGTACACCGGCAGCACGATGTTAAGCTTCAATCAATTTTGAACACAACACGAAAATAAACGAACCTGGATATGGTACGGCTATCCACGCGGAGTTTTTAATGGCGTTCACTTTGTGAGGAATGTCAACTCGTGCAGGACCACCTGCTTCGACGAGATCGAAGACGGTCAGGAATAGGCAGAATGCCCATGAGATCACAATAGCGATCAAGTACTGTAAGGAGATTAGTTCTATAGAATTCTACCTATAAGCTTTTTACCGGAACAGCTCATTAAGGGAGTGATGCGGGCGGACCCCCTTTAGATAATGGATGACAATGTGAAAATGCACTGGAGCCCTTTTAGTATACGCCCTTATGAGTCGAATGATCGGAAGCCCCGCTGTTGGAGGATCGAAAAAGTCGAACCTGATAAGTTACGACAAAATGAAAAGACAAAAGAGGCGTCTCCGGTGACGCAAGGCTGTGTTCAGACTTCGCGATCATGCACGTCGGAGAGCATCGACGCTTATCATCGCGAAATCTAACTCGACATTCTCATGACGGTAAGTCGAAACTTCAATGAAAGACAGCCCACCGAAGCAGACTTCAGCTCTGTAGATCCCTTTGCTCAATTGAAATAGGAAAACACTTAGACTTACCGGATACTGTCCGAATACGTTAGTCCGGTACCAGTGCAGTTTACCGTACTTGAGCCCAGGTAAAGGAACGAGAACTTCGGCAAGGTACAGAATTGTGATGAACAACGTTATTGCTTGACTGAAAAGGAAATCTGTTGAAGGAATCCAGGTTGAGCAATGGATCTTAAAGCAACTCCCAGTTTTGATGCCAGATAGAAAACTGGATGCACAAGAAGGACTTGTCATTTTCTAAACGAACACCCTCAGGTGGGATTGGCACCACTTATAGTTGGGAGTTTGCACTACAGATCACCTGCGGTCTGCCTTCCATCCCTTTTGGGTTGATCAGTTAGACAGGGAAAATAGGAACGGCAGCACATCCAGGAAGGCATTTTAATACATAATGCAGAAGTAGCATTCAAATTTGCATTCCTATGCCCTTACTGCTCTGAAGTGAGATAAAAAGCGTGTACCAACGATTGAGCAACGCGGAACGCTCCTTTCTGAGAAAAAAAACGAAGAGCCATATATTCCGCTTGGTAATGTCGTTTGGAATCAGTGATATCAGCTCGTTCAACCGACTTACAGTCGTCATCCGGGCTCTTCGATTAGGCGGCCAAAGGGTCGCGACGCGGCTGCGGCGCGTCACGACCGCGGCGATCAGCTGTTTCCAGCCTGGTTTAGCCATTTTCTCCCTAATTTTCACTGTTTTTGGCTGCTTTTCTTGAGGTTCTTGAGGTTGTCTTCACAAGGTAAATTATAAGTGAGATTTCGAACAATTGGACAATTGGACAAACAATTAAACAAATACCTGAAAAAATCGCAAAACACTTCACTACAACAAAAGGAATCCACGTCCCAATACACTTCATAAAGGCAATAACACAACTCACCTTGAAAAAAATAGAAAATACAGTGAAAATTAGGGAGAAAATGGCTAAACTAGGACGCTGTATGCCTTGAGTGGAATTGGCCCATCACGTGTGATTGCTAGAACTACCTGATTTTCGGCGTCTTGCGACCGTGCATTTTTCGTTTATTACCATCCAAGAAGTGCGCTCGCAAGACAAAGTCATCGCAAGACAAGGCTCAAGTGAACATTGAGTGAGGAAGTAGGGAACTTAAGAATTTTGAAAAATATGAAGCAACACTTACATGATAGCTACCCAATGGAGACTGATCTTGTCAACCATAGTATTCACTTGTGAAAATGCCAACAGCAGCATCAGAGGCGATACCTGAACTGTGAATATATTGACATTATGTGAGGAAAAGGACATAGAATGCCAGTACCGTGAGCGGTCCAATAAATTTAGTTAGTACTCCCACAATGCCGGTGAATCCAATGACCATTGGTACGATAGCCGACGCCATGAGACATCCTTGTAGCTGGAACGGGGGTTTATAGATAAAAGATCAGTCGGGTATGAGCCATGGATTCGTTTCTACTCGGAATTATACACTGTTTGGAGTACTCACTTTTCTTGTGAAACGAATGCAACAGCCGGAAAAGTCAAGTCAGCATTTTTATTCGTTTAGAACTCATATTACAGCCTAGTCAACTCAAACACAATCTAATGCGTAATTTCTCTGAGGCAAAGTGTTTTTTATAGAGTAGCGACGAGGCGGCCATGATTGCGTCAGGAGAACCTCAAATTGCTAATTAATAATTGCGTCAGGAAAAGCTTAACTTGCTATAAAAGTCTTACTCTTCCTTGAAGCACTCTACTGTGTGGCTTTTTGAGGCATGAGTCACAAATGAAGCCGAACAATTTCCATTTTGGGCTTATTCACAGTCCACGTCACGCCGCCTCGACAAAGCCTTTCTATGGATCTAGTTGTAAGTGTGGCGACGACAGTTTTCGCTTACAAACTGAGCACTCATTTTCGTGGGGCGTGATCTTTTCCGTGAGTGAGATGAACGGGCTCGCAGCTGCAGTAGCGTGCCCGTTTCTTCTGGCAAAAGCGCACGGGAACGGGGTTGAAGGGCAATGACCTACGGAGTGCCGTCTTCATACTACACCCCGCTCTATCTTCAATGAGCACCGCTTGCAATGATATCAAGATTGATCCGCAAGACAAAAATCTCGCAATAAACCGATAATAGAGAGCAGACAGAAATGAGAGGCACAGAGATCAAGCAGCGCGTTGACTATGGTTAGGGACGCTGTGCTAGACCCTACGTCAGCGCAGTCAGAGATCGCGGATGGACGTACGTGCGGTAATCTACAACCACTACTCAAGCCCACGCTCCCTCGGCTCTATATTCTACGTATGAAGGTGGCACTCCAGTATCACACAGGGCACGCCATCGCTGGATCATCACAACGGGGGTGTCGTATTTGACAGCGAGGGAGAGGTGTTCGATATTTGGTCTAGAAGAGAAACTTTTTTTGCTAGTATAGATTCTCTTGTTTCACGACGGTAAGAGGGGAGGGGAGGTCGGTATTGGCCACAGTTTGTTTGAGAGAGGAACTGCCAAAATCTAATGCAACTACCATATTTCGATCTCCGATAGTTGAAAATGATTAGATTAACCTGATCGACCTCCCCCCCCCCCTGTCACGACGGAAATTCTTGAACTTGTAAAAAACTGGAAATTTCGGGAAAGAAAATGGAAAAGTGTTGGACGGAGTTTTTAGATTAGTAGTCGCAGGAAAATTGCGTAGGTAGTAGGATGGGCGAAGCGGAAGGTTTGATTTGAGGATGGAACAGAGGGGGAGGTCGCATTTTTAGAATGACCACAACGCGATGGCGTGCCCTGGTGTCACAACCATCCAGCAGCGTTCCCATGCACTTCTGAGCGGAGAAAGTGGCACGCAGCTGCCGACTCGTTCACCTCACATATGACAAAGGAGCAAATTGTCGGAGGTGGGTGCGCAGTCTGTAGTTGAGGAACAGAACTGGAGGAGCGTGTTTTGTCAACAAAGGCCGCTTACTGCCTTTTGAGTCACACCTGCCCTACTCCTATGAAGCAAGAAAGTGACGATTGAAGTGTGTTATAAGTGAAAAAAACACCCTGACCAATTTGTTTATTAGTGTTCTTTACTGTGGATAAGATGGACTGATTCTACTTGAAGGGGGTTTTTGCGAGATAGAACAGGGAGCTGTTCATTTGCAACCGAATGTTGCTCACACTGCTACACTGGCAGCGCCTTCATTAAAAAATTTCAGTTCAGGAAGGAAAATAGAAAAAAATGACAAATTCTCACAATTTACGTACAAGTGCCAATTTTCCGTAGTACTCATGTTCAGGAACATGTGTTGTACTGTTGATCAAACATTTTCCCATAAATACTTGAACGGATGGTACATAGGCGAATGCAGTTCCTTGGAGAAGTGCCAACCTTCAATAAAATACCATTCACAGATTAATTTGTTTAAATGCATATATTTGCCTCTCGAATACTTCATGAATGTATTAATGTTACTTGGTTTTGGAGTGACCATGAGAAAAATTGTGCCGACGGTCATTGAAGAAACGCTAATGACCTACGAAAATGCAAAAGATTGTGTGGGAAGGGTAGTGTGGTCCGTAATGGAAAAGCTTACACCAGTTCCGAGGCGGATAGTTGTAAGGTAAAGGAGTTAAGGCTAAAAGTTGCCCCAGTTACACCTCCCTTCTTACCGTGACTCCGCCTCCAGACCTCTCCCTCGAGAGATAGAGTTCATTACAAGTAAACAGCCGACTGGACTCCGCATGAACGGGGTTTTTGGCCATTTATCCATGAAATTGTATGAGGCTGGAGGAACTCTATAATAGCTCCTTTTGGCATATTTTCGACGAGTCTTTTGCCAGCTTCTGTTCCATATTCCACACTTTCACTTAGCTCTAGCTCTTATAGCGGACCGTGCCTTCGAGCGTGGCAAAGAATAGGATTTGATACGACACAAAGGCCGGATGATGCCCCACTAGAGGGGACATTCCGAATCTGATGGGAATTGCTTAGTAGATGGTAATGCAGAACCCTCTAAAGTAGGCAATATGTCTTGCCCTAGATAGCTCACATAAATTCTAGCGCCGCATCATCTCGCTTAGGCCACGTTCATACTTTGGAACAGAGCGGAATTAGGAGAATATAAGATTGGGAGAGTACTGCAATGCGCGCCAAGGGTAACTATAAGTGTCCACCTGGCGACTCAGGAGAACAGGAGGACCTGAGAATGCATGCCAAAAGAAGATGGAAATCGTTCTTCTTTCTCGCGCTAGCGATTCGGGGAAGAAATAGAAGAATACAGAAGTCTGAGCACATAGAGAGCTCAGGAGACAGTGGGCCTCGAGCGAGTCTCAGCCATCGACGCGTGGCGAGTCGAAAGAGATAAGACAATCGAAGAATATGAAAGCGCGTCAACGAAGACAATGGTTTGTCGTAGGGAGATTGAAGAAGAACTCAGTGTAGGCTAGAAGTCGAGTCTTATTTATGATGTCTGGCTGTTTGAGTGTTCGGGGCGAAGCTGATTACAATAAGGACGATTGATGGAGTTTAAGTGGGCACAAAGTCGAAGTGCCCTTCTCATAATCTGCCCGACCGCTGTCTCATTTTTTCTATAACAGCTTGCCTTGCCGTGTCGGCAGGGGAAGTAGGAGGCAGACGTCCGCTGGGAGGAATGGCTATGAGAAAAGGCGACGCCTCACTAGCGACTGGGTAAGACTCGGAAGAACGCCCAGAAGGTATAAGCCCCCTTATTTGTACAAACCACCAAATCGGAAGATCGAGCAAGCACTTGATTTATGAGTCATAGTCTCCAGCAGTCGTTGCTTAAGCTTGCGGACGGAGGGGCGGCATGAGAGGGGGAACTGGATTGGCGGCCTGGTTGTCTGTTCACCCGCCAAACTCGGCTCTTCTAGTGACACGCCCAAGGTATTGCGCAACGAAACAAGGATTGTAACATAGAGATTGATTGTGCGGTCTTACAGATATAAACGTTTCTGATGAATGAGCTCATCAAGAGACGGGTAATTATTAAATGATAGGCTAAGTATAAAGGTTGATAAATAGCGGCATGTCATGGAGACATAACAGAAATCTCATTACGCAGTGTCCAAGAGTTGTGAAGGCGGGGCGAGGCGGGGGACGATTGTGGAGGAGACCCGGCTGACGACGAATGTTGAACGGATACTCAATTTAAACAGTTTGGTGAATTTAAAGGAATGACAGAGTTACGAGTTTAATTGGCAATATTATGTAACTGTTAGAGAAGGTAACTCACCGCTGCTATCCCCGGCACATAAACTATCGGTAACTAGGAACGGAACGGTGAGTAGGGCAGATACGCAGACCATTACTTGCTCAAATATTATATAAGATAAGATAAACGCATGTTAAAGAAAAATGCAGGAACAGATAGAAGGTTTTGATAACACTAAGGGAATTTTCCTTTCTTCAGCTCCAGACCCTCAGTAAATTGCCTTCTCGTTGATGGGCTGAGTTATGAAGCGATCGTGGGCGTGTTTTACTCTCATACGGCCTCAGTCTCTCTAGAATTTAGGCAGATGATGTATAAAGAGACTGTCGAGAGCGAGCTTCGCTGAAATTTACCGTTCCTGGGGTCATGTTGTCGCTGAAGACGCACCTTGCTGAGTCTGATGAGCGAACAGGCCTCGCCCCTGGCGGGAGGTACCGAAAGACCCATGTGACATTTTATAGTGCTGGAAGCTGGGACTGTCCAGAGGGATGCGCTTGACGCAGCGTCAGCTGTCCTCCGGGCACTTGGTGCTATACTTCCACGAAGTGGCGGAGAGTCAAGCTGACCGACACCAAGCCCATCCTCCTTTCGCCGCACGCCGCCGCCCTTGAACGAAGCGAACAGAACTGTACTACAAAATGCTGCATGCGGCTATACTACAACATCATGCAAGGTTGTCACTGCGCCACAGTTCACCAATCTTATCTACTGAGCCGCAGTTTTTTTTTGTCATACGGGGGGCGGGGGGGGAAACTGAAAAGCCCGTTTATCACCTCTTCACTGCGGACACGCACTTCGCACGATTCTTTGAGCTCAGGGAGGTCTCTCCGGTCTTGGGGACAGTTCTTGAATACAAGATAACTTCCAAGGAAAATTTCGTTATGTGAAATTTAGCCGAGTGTGACGGTGCAGAGTACATAAAATATACTATCGTACCTACCCCTTACCGCCTCCCGCTTAAGCAGCGAGATTTTGGGTAAAGTAGGAAAAATTTCGGTGAATTACGCGGATATAGTGGAGGCAAGTTGGAAGATAAGGGAGAGAGATGGTGCAGAGGGGGGTCCGTGTTTTCTCGCGTTTACCCTACAAGGGCACACATCGTTGTGTGGGTAGGGGGGGGGGGTCGTACCTAGCTTTTGGCTTCTAAGATGATGGTTGAGATTTCGGTGATTTTCATGTTCTCATGGCGTCTGTGTACATCTAATCCCCCCCCCATTCTCGACTGGAAAATTTTGAGAAAAGCAGGGAAGTTTCGGCGACAATTTTGGAATTTTTGGAAAAAGTGGCAGGAAGCTCTAGGGAGAAATCTGAGAATTGGTAGATAGGGGGGGGGGGTGATATTTCCGCGGTTTACATGTTTCGGAGAGCCAGACTTCGCCCCGGAAATTTACCTCTGGGGTTACATTTGGCCTCCTCTGAAGCAGCGCCACCTGCCTGAGTCTTCCATCCTTGCTGAGTCTGATGAGAAAAGGCTTCGCCCCTGCAGCACCGAAACACCCCCATTACATTGTAAGACCTACAGTCATGTTCGCTGGGATGTCCCAGAGCCGGCCTGGCCTTGACGCAGCCGTCAGCCTGCTGCCTCCACTGCCTCGCCACACTTCCACAAGCGGTTGAGAGCAGGCTGACGCGCCAGCCCCCATCCTCCCTCCGCCCCTAACCCCGCCCCCCCCCCTTTGAACGCCCAGCTGTCCGCCAGCGAACAAGACCTGTACTACCATGCCTTGCATGCCGCCTACTACACTTCAATGGCAATGGATCTTTACTGCGCCACAGTCCACCACTTACTCTACTAAGCCACAGTTTTGTTTATGGTGGAGAACCTGAAAACCCTGTTATTTCTGCGTCTGCTGACACGCTTTGCAGTATTCTTAGCCTTTTTAGGGGGGGCCGGGAGGGGCTCCCGTTTCCTCGGCGTACACTTCTTCTGCATCAAAATAAACTTCCCGAGGAAAATTTCGAAATGACAAATTTCAGGCCCAGGTGTGACGCCTGCGAGTACCATACATATATACGACCATACCCCCTCCCGCCTCCCCCTCCCGCGGTTGACAGTAGGGTTCTGGGCAAAAGTATAAAAATTTTCAGAGAATTGCGGATAAAGTGGTAGGGAAGTTGGAAGATAATCTGAGAAGATGGTGAGGGGGTTCGCTTCGTTTTCCTCGCCGGTTGGTTTTTCCCTACGCGGGCCCCACATTCGTTGTTGAGGGGGAGGGGGGGGGTCGTACCTACTTTTTGGCCTTCTAGGAGTGGTGGTTGACTTTTCGTGATTTTCATGTTTCATGCGTACTATGTACTTCTACCCCACCCCCTCCTCGACAGGAAAATTTTGCACCGCTCTTGAAAAGCAGCGGAAGTTTTCGCCGGAAATTTTGACGAAAAGCTGCCCAGGAAGTTTGCCGGAAACGCATCTAGGAAAATTTGAGATTCGGTAGAAGGGAGGGGGTCGTATTTCTCGCGGCTTTTCCTGTTTCACATGTGCTCAAATCCCCAAACAATGATGTGCCCTGCGTTCGCGCCTCCTTATACCTTCCGCCTGCCTACAGGCCACTTCCCAGCCATGGTCCCATAGTATTGTTCGCTGCAGAGGGGCGTGACAGGGGCAGGTTTGGCGCGGACCTATTCGTCTCCACTAGTTGTTAAATCGGAAGAGCGGCAGTCATCAGAGAAAATGGGCCGGAGCTGTGCCATACCCAGCATCCGTAGGGAACGAGACTGTACCTGCACTAACTACATGTCATTCATACCCAAGCCCTGTAATGAGCGAAGAAATTGTGTCGAGGAAGGAAGTGTAGTTTTGCGAAGCAAACTAGAAAGATTTCGCTGGGCTTTGGCGAGGTTCGAATCATACCTGAAATCCGTATAGCAGCGCGAATATTGGCTTAGGGGTGTCCTTAGCTCGGAGAAACGATCGGATCGCTGCCTTTTTTTGGTTTAGTTCCAAGTCGACCGTCATTGCTTATCTCTAAAACTGCACATGTATTATCACAAAGTAAATGAGGCACATTGCAACGAAAATGTAGCGAAACAGGGTAGCAATGGAACACAGAATACTTGCAAATGATTTACGATCAGCGTTGCCTCATTCCAAAAAACTTATCTAAGAGGCGATAAGAAAGTGAAAAAGCTGTGAAAGGGATCATATGATGAACGACCGAATTGTCTGGAACAGAGCGATCACTGCGCTATCGATCATATCGAGCACTGGATGAAACGTTCGACTATTGCACCATTTGCCTTTTTTACTATTTTTTAGATTTCTTCTGCTTTTTCCTCTATCCCACTCGTTTCGCTGCTACCTGAATTCCTCTACTTAGTTTTCACCTTTTTTCCCCCTCCATACACGGAAGTGATCGTTTTCTCTCGTGTGATTGCCATCGCAGACAGAAAATCAAGACGCAAGGTGTAGGAAATGGTTCCCATTCGGGTAGTGAAAAACCATTTACCTGTTTGAGACGACAACCAGCGTTGCATGGATGAGGGCGAAACGAAAACCACATCGAGCAGAAGCAGGTGAATGTTTGGTAAAATGTGGAATTCCAAATGTTTATTTCCAAGAACCCAAAAGACACCAAAAGTCTCAGAAGTTTTTTTCAAAATTGATTATCCTGCAGTATTTCGGTGCCTGGCACTTCTTCCAGGCCCGATATTTTTACCTGCTATTTCATTTAGACAGTATGCCAAATACTTCCAATTGGTGTCATAGAATCCTCAGACGGGCCATATTTGCCACAAGAGCTGAGAGCTGCGCATAACTGACCCCTATGGGTCATATGTGAAGGTGAATGGATCAATGTCACATAGAGTGTGCGCCATAAATATGGCAATAGAAGTGGGAAATGCGTTCACATTTTCTGTCATGCCTTTTATCATTAAGCTCCCGTTTCTCTGATACATTCATCGAATAGATTTGTGCCTCGTACGGCCTCTCAGACGCTCACCTTTTGATCGTCGTCGTCTACGCTATCGCTCGCAGGGAGCGTATGGGGTATTCGCCTACACGGCAGGAGTCGTATTTTGCGTCGCTTGGGGATGTAAGACGGGAGGGGTCGTCGCCCTCTGGCTTTCGCTCTATAAGCAGTTGTTTTTTCGTGGTTTTTTGATTTCTCGTGGGTTTTTCTGTCTTTTTTTTGTTTGGTTTTTCTGTTGTGTAATATATACCCCTCTCCCCCTTCCTCCTGCCCCTCCCCTCCCGCTCGACAGCAAGTTTTTGGGTAAAAGAAGGAAAATTCTCGGGAAATTCCGGATAAAGTGGTAGGAAGTTGGGGGAAAATCCAAGAAATGGTGGAGGTGGTCGTATTTTCCTCGCGGTTTTTCCTATTTCACATGTGCTGTTTTTACACCGCCCGCTAGACAGCACGGTGAGGGAAGGAACCAAGGGGGAGGGGGTCGTACGGACTCGACCCTAACCAATGATGTGCCCTGATTGCTCGTCATTGCCGGTACCCTCCGCTGTCCTGAGCGCTCCTCCTTCTAACAAGTCTGGACCTGACCTTGTAAGTCAGGAACTGGCTTCGCCAGGTGTGGTCCTCCACACTAACTCTTCACTTTCACCCGGGAGAAGTCAAAGTGTGCACCACACGGGGAGCCTGCATGTTACCGCCGACAGAGCATCCTCACTCTGAACCGCTTGTTCCCCTCCTTTTTTGGTCCGTTTGCGATTTACATCTCCTAACAGATTACTGTTGCATGAACAGAACAGGTGGATTTACGAAAGATTTACTGATTGATGATTTTCTTGATTTTCCCGTTTTAGGCGCACAATACCTCCCCGCATTGTTACATGCATCTGAGAGCATATAGTTCACTGAACTACATATTTTGATTCTGACATCGTTATCTTAAAAGGAAAGAGTTCATACACTGAGAATTATGTATACCAGTCGCCTCGCCGGCTGACGCCGGCGTGGCTCCTTCTGATACGGCCCGGCTGCGCCGGGCGGGCGCGGCTTCGCCGCGCGTGCTTTCTTTCACATATTTCTAGACTCAACTGATATCCGCCTTTTGTTCTGTACTCCACTTTTTTCCGGTGTCTGAAGTACTCTTGAGCTATTTTACAGATTCTTCGTCTGACTCCGTCCACCTCGGAGCAGGCCCCGCCCACAATGTTTGTGCCCCACAATCCTCACCGACGACCCTCTGCTGACCTTAATCCACGTTTTTTTCCGGTCTTTGAAGTGCTCTGGGACCGTTTTGCAGATCTTTCCGCCCACC
>MU943928.1:0-12773 GCA_036418165.1 Cooperia oncophora | reverse complement strand
AATTCACCACCAAACACTACCTTTTCGAGTTCCACTCAAAAGGGAAGTGGATTGTGTGGTGTACGTAGACCCACCCCTAATTGTAAGCGTCAAAACGCCAGTGGAATTCTGCTTCGTCTGATAGAAAACTTCTTTCCCCGTAATAAGATGTATCTGACTTTTTGTAAAATCTATTTCCATTAATTTTAAGTGTTCAAAGTGGAATGCCATGTCGAAATTGAGCATTCTCGACACCGTCGCCTTCTCCCACTTTATTAAGAAATTGAAACCGTTGAGGGTATCGGTTAGTAAGTGGCCAAGAAACGATGTCCATTAGGAAGGCGCATAACACTCAAAGCAAATCAAAAATTTGTGCATGAGTACTGCAGACAGCGACCCTCAAAGAAGACGCCCCATGCGACGCACATTTATAGGGCCCTAATTCCCATCTCCTAATCGCTTCAAGCAATTTCAATATGTCAAAAGAGCCATCCTTTCTTGGTCAACACGAAGTAAGTTTTGAGCCGCTTCTTTTTTTGAGAGCCTAGATTAAGTGAAATGGCGTCGTCAAAAATCCTCGTTTGTGTCGACCCGTCTTTCCACTTTGATGGATTAAGAACTGGCAAAAATCAAGGAAGAATGGGAAACCAAGCGCACGGACTTAAAGGCACTTTCCGCGATAAAATAAGGCTATGACCTCTCAAATGTGTCGGACGATCCGGAAGGCGATTTTTGAGGCTGCGCTACTTTCAAAATGTGAAAAACGGCAAGAACTCCGCTAGAAGCTGACTAATTAGGCCCATGGACACCCTTAGGCCCATGCCGACCCTCACCGGCTGCTAGCTACTAGCTAGTAGCCACTATGCTATCTTTCTCCATAACATTTCGGACTGCTTTTTCTGCTGCTTTTCTCCGCTAATCAGATACTTAGCACTTTTTGTGCCTATTTGAGTTCCGTTTCCCGCAATTCTGCGGTCGCGAAGCTGTGCCTTTAAGCAGAAAATCATTCATTGAAAAATTAAAATATAATGGGCAAAATTTCTGCTTTCCCCGTAAAATTTCGTGTAGGAGAAAAACGCCATTACTCATGGGCCGATCCAGTACACGAGTAGCTTCATTTTAATTTTTGTACTATTTGAGGGACAACCGCTGTGGAACTTCCGCCGGGGAGAAGATTTCGACTTGGACGTTTCTCCAACGTTCATATGTGAATGGAGGGGTTACAATGTGGCTCAGAAAGTGCCCAATATAGTCCAATATATATCCAAGTATAGTGTCCATAATTAGCCGTAAAAGCAGAACGAAGTCTCCCAGTCATCAGGACGCGACCAAACGGTATGAGAAAATTACGAAATGGTAATGAAACTGGTTGGGGAATAATCTATTCCTCGCCAGACGTCAAATAGGCAGTAGTCGCACACAGCTGTTGTCGTAGTTATATGGACAAGGCAATTCATCCACGTTAGCCGCTTTTCTTTCTTTCTTTCTTTTCTTTTCTTTTCAGCCGCTTCTACTTTTTACTTTAGCTGGGTGCATCTCTTGGGAATCCTTCTATGCTTCTCAGCGTCTCTACCTGACTGAAAGAAATATTAGCCACTGTTTCATTTCCTTTTGCTTATTCCATCTCAGTGCAAATCTCACAGCATACGCATCATGTTACTTCAGCCTGATTTCATGTGTGTTCAGTGAGACTGTACTATTTCTCGGTTAACGGTGTAAAACCAAGTTGTTATATGCCACATGCACCCTTTTCTCTTGCACGAATATGCAGTTAATTTTTATATGACCCGTATGAGCTGATTTGCTGCCATCAATCCCTTTAATATAGTGTTGGAAAGCTTACAAATACCTTCTTCTATTCGAAATATATGCCACGACCATTTGATATCGTCCGTTTAAATAAAAAATTCAATACTTAATCTAAAATGCTTATTTTCTTTGAATGCCATAATATTCTATAATGTAGTACGGCGCATTAGTTGGAAAATCGAGAAAACGAAGCTAAGCTGTCTTAAAAACTGCGAAAAAAGCCTTCGTTTTCATGCACTCCAGAAGATTTCGCGAGCCGTGGGTATCGTGCCAATAAGCGCTACGGTAGATATGGCTCCACGTATGTGCTCATAGATCCCCTTCGCTACATATTTTACTTATCAAATGGAGCAATAGGAGCATCAGGTAAGCATCAGGTACGATCGTTTATTGGTGAGGCGGGCGGGCGCGGTGGGTCCCGGTCGGTATGTTGAAGCTTGATGGGGCCTTAGAAGGGTGTCTCCCTTGTAAATGGAGCTCAGGGGTGTGTTCCGTCCTGCCAGGGTATTAATCCTCCTCGTCTTAGAAATTTATCGTTCCAGCTGCCGTTTAAAGGTGTAGCGATTGCGCCAATATGTACAATGTATATCCATTGCTTTGAGAAAGAGAATGTTGTAGATCAAGTGTGGCCTCTGTTGGTTCAAACCTCTCTACAAAGTGATCCTACCTGAAAGTCGAGAGGAATGATAAAGACAATGTTAATTATAACGCAACCTCTTTTTTTCAAGTGTTAAATGAACTTATTGGAGACCTCGAAAGTTTCCGAACACCTTATTTTGTAGTTCGTGGTTGGTTGCAAAAATGACCATTCTAAGGTCTCACGTGCCGAGCCGCTGAAGAACCAAATTGGTTTCACCATGATCACTTATGTAAGCCACTCTTTCAAACCATGCAATGCTAGACGCGAGACCGCTTGGTCACAAAGAAGTCGCGTAATCAGTTCTCGCAGCAAACTGTTTCCCATTTCGATATTTGGAGTGGCATTATCGGCATGATATAAACGACTTGCAACAGAAAGCGCTGCTTGAGTGATGACGTTCACGAAAAGCGATACAACCTGCTGACGCTCCCAAATTAGAGATCGTATACGGGTTTGCATCTACCCTTTCGTATAAATATGTTGTATCCCGGCCGCTGCTGGATAACCGGCTTTCCTCTCAAAAAATTGGCTATTTCTGGATTTTTACACCAGTATCGTTCCCACTGGGCACAGAAAGCAATTAATGTTGTACTTGAAAAGTAATAAAACTAATGTCGCAATTAATATTGTACTTGAATAATAATAAAACTAATGTTGTAATTAAATAATAACAAAATTGAGGTTGTATTTGTAACAGAGCATTGAAAATGGTCGAAAGCAGAGCGCGATCACTTGTAATAATCGAAGCTCTTCGTGGGTCGAAGTAGTGTGGAGTACAGCGAACAAGCCCATATAAGGTTGCTTTAGAAAGTGGTAAGGTAGCGGCAGTGAGGCCCAGAGTTGTTCAAGTGAGTACCTCTGCGTTGATAGATGTCTTATCTGCCGTTTTGCTCAATTGCATGCTCTCTCTCTGCTTTGTCTGGTCTCTAACTCAATATCAACATCGGTTCTTCATCTCTCGCTTGGCACAAGCATGACCTTTTTTGGAGCGCTTCCTTCTACATCTCCTTTTCCCCTCCTTCTCTCCTTTTTGCACGGGGCAAATCAACCAGCACAGACACTTCCCTGTCTAATCCTGCTCACCACTTTTCGCTGACTCATGGCCAAGTCTGCCTTTAATCAGTGTCAAATCTCGCCGTATTTCTGATTGCACCAATTGATGTTCGTACTGCCTGACTCATACGAATCAAATATGAATTCACTTCAAAACATTGGTAATCGAGCTGCCGTCTCAGCGTAGAAGCGCGCCACCTCATCGCACCTGTACATAAAGTTCTATTAGGTTGTCCGGAAAGGAATGCGCGTTCGAGCTTAAAAAATTTTTTATTATAAAAACGAAATTAAACAAGATAAATTCAAAAGACAATCTCCATTAGTATCAATGACTTGTTGTCAACATTTATGCAAAAAATGGATTCCTCTTCTGAAGAACTCGACCGGCTGCGACTCAAAGAAGTTGGACACCCAGAGTTGGACCTTTTTCGCGGTTTGTGAATTTTCTCTCGGCCAGGGAGTTCTGCATCGACCGGAACAGATGGTAATCGATATGCGTGCTCAGGTCTGATTCTGTGTGAGCAGATGAGGCAGGCGACTTTCCAGCCCAATTCCTCAATTTTTTTCTAGAGTGATTTTCGCCACATGTGGATGAGCGTTGTCGTGGATAAATTTTGTCGACGTCGTTTCGACACTTTGAAGACGCAGTGCTGGATCCATGCGGTTCAATTGGTGTTTGCAGATGTCCGCCGTAACCGTCTGACCCGATTCCGGAACTTCAAAGTACATCAAACCTTTGCTATTCCACCAACACGGAGCATCACCTTTTTGCCGCGTATATCAGGTTTCGGAGTCCGTTTTGGAGGGTCACTGGAGTCTAACCACTGTCCTTTTCTCGTTGCGTTATCGAAGCAGACCCTTTTCTCATTTGATGTAATAATAGAGTCGAAAAAACCGCTGTTCTTGGAGCGACGAAGAAGAATTCCGGCCATTGCCACTCGTGTTGCCTTGTTTGCGTCGCTCAGCTGGTGCGGCACCCGCTCTTCCCAACTTTTTTTCCCCAAAAAAAGCAAAGTAGACATGGACAAAAATATATCAAAAGAAGCACAATAAAAATCTTCTATAGTAGGAGAGAAAAAAATGGACAAGTTCAAAAAATTCAACGCGCATTCCTTTCCGGACAACCTAATAGAAAGGCTACAACTTCCTTCGGAACGGCATTTCGCAGAGCTATTGATCGAATTTGTATTTTCCAGGGAGCTTTCATCAGACAGGTTTCACTGAAGAGCTGTTACGGCTCCGCCTAAGAAAAATAGCGGTGGAAATTTCTTAAGAACGGGAGCTTTCCACATTTCCAGTACAATAACGTTGGTAGTGCCAGGACCAGGATGATACAAAAAACGTTTGTGGAGAAAAGATCTCCTTTTTCTGATGATATTAAAACCTGAAATTCTTCGGGAAAATTGATTATTTTCAAAAAATAAGTCGCCGAAGCACTGTAGGTTTCGCGAGCTTCATTTTCTTACATCTTGTTCGAAATCAGAATAAGTCTCCACTTTCCCAAAAACCCTCATTAATTACGTTTCGGGCATAAGCCCTTGTTTACACTAGCTGAAATCATATGTTACGCCATACAACACAGGCAGTTATGAAAATAAAAACTGGCACACCAACCAAAGTTGTCCTGGGGTAGCGGAAACCACGCTACCCTAGGACAACTTTGGCTTATGGGCGCTGTTTATCGACGGGGGGGGGCATTCTGCTTTTCATAGATTTGCCAACCCATCTAGGTACCCTTTTTTCGAGTTGACACGTTTTAGGATGGTGGCTAGATCCCCTGCAGGCCAGCACGCGAAGGAATAGCACGCCTACCGCGGACAAGGACGCGCAAGGCGCGACGATAATCTCACTGGTAGCACGCGACCGCATACAACGCGACCGCTGATCACGCAGACCCCATGACAATCATGTCGAAGATAACATACGCCTAGGCATGCAATATCCTCTCCTCACGGACTACATACTTCTCTTGCACTGATCGATGATACTGTGCTGGACTATCTGCTCCAGCTTCACCATAATTCAAGTGGCGAGCGTTCACAAGTTTTACCAGAGTGAGATTTGTAAACCGGAACCAGGGAAGCAATTATAATACAAAATGCCCCCCCCCCCGTCGATAAACAGCGCCCACGATGTGCAATGTGCTGGATGGGGCATTTGTGGAAATGGAATCAGTCCTCATCCACTTCACATTCCTTTATCCCGACGGCCCGCACAACCCCCCCCCTCCCCGATTTTTCATTTTGCCCTCCGTCCCTGTGGTTTACCCCTACTCTAGGACAGCTCTAGTTGGTACACCTGTTGTGTTTCCTTAACCCGTCTTGTGTTGTACGATATCATATATAACTTCATTTGATCTGAAGAAGGGCTTATGCTCGAAAAGTAAATGAAAAATCGTCGTTAAGGATTTCCCCCGAGAACGGGGAACCTTTAGCTCTCAAAATGCACCAGTATCGAGGACGCCATAACTTCGTACACACATAACATTCGAAGGAGGTTAAGGGAGCATTGGAAACCGCTAGATTGGCGCTTCCTATAGTGCATTGGAATTCTCTACTGCTCAAGTACCTAGTGGGAAATGCTGCTGCAAGTTAAAAGAATTGGGCTTCTGTAGCTGAGAAAGTGAGTACTTCTACTTAATTCCCCACAACTCCGTCCTGTACTCATGCCTAAACGCCTCGTCTTCTACCTGTATCCAAAGTCAAGTGGAGAGTGAGTGTCAGGGGAACCGATAGGCTCCTTCATGGGCTGCGCCACGCACACGACAATCACATTCCATGGTAGCACTCAAAGTCGTTCTGGTCCATGAAACAATCTTTCTGAATCTGATGCCATACTTCCTGTCGTGTTGGTAGCATGTGGAAAAGTCTTTGTGGTGGCATACGTTTTCAGGGCTTCCGCAACAGCCTCCGCTGTTAACCCCCACACACAGTGTTGTAACAGTTCTTTCTCCCTGTTTCTCCGAGTCCGACAGCGAGCGATGCTCCCCCTCCCTAATTCAGTATTTCTCAACTTATGCTTGACCTTGTCGTGATTTCACAACACGAACAAATTCCAAGACTGGAAGAATGCAACGAATGGAATCATCTCAGCGGAAAGCAAAATATGGTTGAACTACGTTGATATAACTACGATAGGGTAAGTTTACACGGCGAAAGACAAGAAAGCAAAGAAACAATACACCGGAGGATCCGTTCTTCCAAAGTCGATTCTGAAATTCTTGGTCTATAATCACCAACCGCATTTTCTAATTCTACTGATTTTTTGATATGCCGTATAAGACGGTGCTATCAATTGTGCTTAAGGTGTTGAGAAAAAAAAACTGTAAACCTCTGCTTGGAGACGCTTCTATATTTTCGAAAGCAGATTCGAGGCTTGCATCCGAAGAGGCCTCTGATTGCAAATGCTTAATTGGAAATAATGACTTCCTTGGTCAGATTAACCTGTCAGCATTACACATCCTAATCTGTTTGGTACTGGTAGGAAATGAGATTTTGCACTTCAAACTAAAGGCTTCAATACCTTCATGAGCAAGAGAATATCATCAAGGTACAGTCACGATCCCTGCAAAAGAGAGGAAGTGCGACGAAAGCGTGACCTGGAGCGCAATCAGGGCGAAATTGCTACAAGTCCTAGCGGACTCACGATGGCATCGTTGGTGGAAAAGGCCACCCTAACTGCTCTCCAGTCCACGTCGCGTCCCAGTCCTACCGTTTGCATGGATCAGGACTATAGTTGCAACCATATTTGTTCGAATAGCAAAATTTGTCCACGATCACGGTGGATCTGATTAGTGAGCTGGAATCTTCATCGTACTGCCGTGCACTGTCCGATCAAATACAGTAATGAAAAAGGGAAACAACAAAATTATTATTCCAAGGCATACCCTCACAGCCCAGATTTTTTTTTGATTTGATTTGTTATCGGTACAAACAATGCCAGCTAAAACACATGTTGCAACTAATATTCCGATAACCCTTGCACAATAGAAAGGAAAAAGGAGGAACGGAGGGGGGAGGGGAGAGGAGGGGGAGTGGGCGCGTCCTGGGAGTGGCAGACGATAGATAGCTCAGAAGGGCAGTGGCCGCCACACTGCAAGTTCGGACCAGCTTCAACACGAACTCCGGATACCATCGTAGTAGGTCCGCCAACGTCGCTAAGGACCAACTCCCATTGCGCAACACTAACAGCAGCAGGTGCAGGGGAAAAAAGGTTGCGGGGCATCATGTGGGACAAGGTTACAAGTGACACTTTAGATAGGAGGAAAATATCCAAAATCAAACACCAATATTTGAAAAAGACCAACGTAGTGTGAACATCAATACAATAAGTTACGTTGCTTTTTTGTTTCAACGGGCTCAAGTGCGATTGCAAGCTATCAGTGTGAGCCTAACTCATACATCGTAGGCAAGGTACATCCACAGTCACGGAAAAAATGTGGTCATGTAATCTGGTCGTCAGCCGAGCTACGTTTAAGAAGGAGGCCTATCTGTTCCTAGAAGGACGAAGCTCATTTCCACCTGAAACATTCACAGTCTAAGCTGTTCCAAAGACTAACGACTCTTACAAGAAACGAACCTTGGAAGGACGACGTTTTGGCCTTATACGGGCGCACACGGTAGGGGTGACCTTTGCTAAACCTATAGTGGAAAGACATTTCAAAAAGATCATTCAACTTAACACTGTTTCCCCAGTTGCTAAGTTGTACTTAGCCCAAAGTCATGCTGCTTTCGCCGAAACTCCAACGACTCCGCATCAGTTTTATGAAGAAGACGTTCATAAGACAGTGTGGTGATACCTTTCCGATAAAAGCATCTATACGTGAAGCTCTTTTGCACTCTTTCAATTTCATCAATTTGTGATCGTTTACAAGGCGACCAAATGGGAGAGCAGTACTCAAGGAGGGGTCGGACATAGGGGTGAAAAGCGATGAGCGTGTCCGAAAAGCTCTGATTATAAAATTGGCCCTGATGTTAGCATTTGACGTAATTTGACTTATATAGCTGTCGAATTCGAGTTTGTCGCTATACATCAGGCCTAAATCACGCACATGATGGGCACATTCAAGAGGCTTTCCAAACATTGTTAAGTCAAAGTTCGGATGATTCTCCCCGATTCTTATGATATATCTGTTTCAGGAAGGAATTTCTAGCTGCCATTTGTCTGACCAGCTGTGAACAGCTGCAACCTTTAGCAGTCATTCACGGTATAAATCTTAGAATCATCAGCGTACATACTACAGAACGTACCCATGGGAAGGGATTCGACAAGGTCATTCACGTAGATGATAAACATGAGTGGACCCAAACATGTGCCCTGAGGCACACCGCTAGGCGTAGGGTACGTGAAAGACTTCACATTGTTGATGACTACTGCTTGGGTTCTGTTGACCAGAAAAGACTCGAGGAACCGAAGAAGCTGACCTCCTATGCCATAGGATGCCAGTTTTTTCAACAAGAGAGGTATAGATATCGAGTCAAATGCTTTGGCATAATCAATATAACAAGCGGAAATGAAATTCCCTCTGTCTACATCTCTCTGCCAGAGAGGATTGTTGACAACAACGCTGAAGTTGTGGATCTGTGCCGACGAAACCCATGCTGGGCGTGCAACAACTGCCTTTCAATTAAGAACCCGATAATTGCACGACAGAGTATCCGTTCCATCACTTTGCTGACAGAGCTGGTCAAACAAATGGGTCTGTAGTTGGAGACTTCATTTTTACAGCCTTTTTTGAATATTGGTCGCACAAGCCCAATCTTCCATAGACAGGGAACCTCTCCTTGAAGTAGTGCTCTATTGAAAAGAATGGTCAGAGGAGAGGCGAGCCCCAGTGCTGCCTTCTTGAATAAAGCGGGGATACCATCTGGCGACCTGGATACCCTATTCGGGAGTCTCTTTAAAGCGTTTTGAACCTTGTTGACGTTGATGTCTACCCAGTTGATGCTACCCGGTGCAGCCCCAGACAAGTTAATATAGATTAGGCGGTGTTTCTTTGGGAGACGGTAAAGAGGATCGGATGGAGCACCGGACTTCATGTAGACCCCGTCATCGTAGACACTCATTACTGTTTTCGGTCCTTAATTGCATGTTGTCGCCATCTACTGCCTGAAACCATCGTCCTTTGCGGGCGGGACGTCGCACGCGACGCCCAGCAGCGCGGCAAATTACGATCCGTTTGTCACATACCGAGTTTCTTTCAGACTGAGCTGAAGTAGGAAGCGAACAAGTCAGCTTTTGCTCGGTCATTTTTGACCACGACACCCTGTGAAATTAAATTCGGAATTGAGTCAGCCAATTTGAGATTCTTTCTACAGTAACTGAAAAAGCGCTTGGTGTTCTTGCTAGAGGCTAAGTCATTTTCCTTCAGCATTTGTCGGCGAACAAGGGCCTTTCTGAGTTCCACAGAATATCTTTTGTATTCACTCTGGCGCACTGATAAAGAACTGGAATAAAAATAATCAGCTTTCGCTTCCAACTATCGCATACGCTTCCAGTACCCTTTACAAGTGTGCTTGCGAAGGGAAACCGGAACGTGCCTTTTGATTAAACGCTTATAAATGCTAACAAACACGCGTTCGTGCTACTGCAAAAGTTGATGAGACCTATCCAATCAATCTCCCTAAGTGATTTGACTATTGATTCACAGTTGTTTCTTGAACATAGTCTATAATAGGTTGCCTTGTTAGAAAGAACTACGGATGCATCAACAATTTTGATTTAAGTCGACGGCGATCCGAAGTGCTACACGGGGGTAGTGTACGGGGACCATCGATTATGGATGGTTCGGAAGTTAGCATATGTCCAATATGTTCATACCATGCGTGAGTTATTTTACCATGTGTTTCAAGCTGAATGTGCGGCAAAGCTGGGAAACGAGGAGGAAGCTTGCGTTGATACATTGCCTTCTGAGGGCCATATTGTGCCAATCAATCGTGGGGAAGTTGAAATCTCCCAAAGATTACTACATGATTCCTCCACTCGCTGAGAAAGCACTCAATATAAGCGATGAAATCAGTAAGTGAGGCGGTACTACATGATGGGCCTCTGTAGGTAAGAAAAATGAGCATTTTTTGGTTTTTAGAATCTATCTGAAGAGCAATCATTTGAACATGTCCGTGGAAATATCAGTGCCACTACTCCCACTCCAAATCTCGCCCTCACGATTACAGCGATAGACACTGTAATCGGATCCATGGCTGAGCGCGGCGTCTTGGACGGACCAAGGCTTATACCAACGTTCTGTTATGAATAATCCATGAGGTTTTTATGCAAGATGAAATTCGAGTCAGCTATTTCGTTTAACAGCGAGCGAGCATTGAATAACTGGAAATCACATGAGCAGCTATCATTCCTGTGTGGACTTGATGATTAGCGCGCATTATCTTCTCCTGTTCCCTAGTGTGCAACTTCTGCAGCACAATGAACGTGCGAGATCGAAATCGGAGATAAAGAGAGAGCGTTTGGAGATTGGCGCTTGCTAGGGGTGCTTGTAAGCAACTCGCGCGGGATCGGAGTTTGTGTATTGCAAGATCGCGGACTATATATGTAAGCTTTCCCTCTTGGCTGTTCATGATCCCTGCTTTCCTACGTAGCGCGCGATCATACTCAATCTCTTCCCTGGTATAGTCAGGGCGGAGCATATGAATGGACGAAAGTCTTTGGTAAGAGACTGACGCCCACTTCTCATATGCTGTAGCAAGCGGTCCCTGAGTTCCTGGTTCCTTAGGCTCACTTTGATAATGCGCGGACGGGAGCTTTGCAGGCGCCCTGGAACTCTTGTTCTCGGGTGTCTGCAAAACTCTATTCGACCATGGTTGAACTCTTCTAGGAGGCATTTGTCTCCTGAAGTTTCAACCACTTCCTTTATGGCCTCCCTATCATAAGCGCGCGTAGCTTCCTCCGTCGCTTTCTCCTCAATGCCTACCCATGTTATCTTACAGGCAATGTCATCAACAATTTTAGTGTCCGATTTGAATTTGGATAACGTGCTACACAGAGCAGAGCTTGGATGAGAGCATCAATTGATAGTAATTGCTCCATAGCCTTCTGCTTATCAAGAATGGTAGAATGAGATTCTTGAACTTTCATAACAACACTAATGATTTTGTCGAAACGCTCAAAAAAATCATCAAACCTCCTCAATACAGCCTTCAGCCAGTCCGGCTCCCCATCTGCTGGGCTCTTTTTCGGTGGCATTATAATGATATCGGAATACCAACGATGACCAGGTAGCGATAGTAGGGCGAAAAGGCGCGAAAAACTCGTTGATCAATTCCAGAATCGATCACCAGCAGATACAAGAAGCTAACTTCAGTATTACCGCCACGCTACCGTAATCCAAAGCGGCGCCCAGTTAGTTGTAACTCCGCAGTGGACGTACGTACAACACTGGATTTTACGCCGTAACAGCGAGAATTGTGCGGAAACGCTTGCAGACTTTCACTTTCACTTCACTTTCAAGGATGAACGGAAATTTCGTGCACATTTCACGCATGCAGCGTATGCCAAACATATAAAACCTCCAGGTCGAGACACCATGTCGTACGTTGACCATGCTACGCTTACAACGCTTTTTTCTGCTATTTGCAAACCTGGATATAAAGAGCCGAATTACTTTAAACTTACTCCAGACCAGAATATTCTTTTACAAGTGCTTTCCCAACTTATCGCATGAAATTTCACTGCAAGCCTAGTGATTGGAAAAGCGAAAAACGTCGCTATCACTAGACATAAAAAGTAGTAATTTAGTGACATGACATTTTTCGTGACGATACCATTTGGCGCCAGTTTGGTGCAACTACAGTTCAGACTCAGTTCGCTACAACTGGTAGTTAGATTGGAAAGGTAATCCAGGGTCTCGAGTACAAACACGACTTAGTCCTTAGTGCTGACAAGAAACTTCAGGGTCAGGATTGTGACTGGCAGTACCAAATACTCTTTTAGACAACCTTTTGGTGGCAAGTTTTTAACAGAATTTCCTCATATTTTGGCGAACTGTGCCCAAGCAGTGCCTGTCTCAACTTTGGCCCTCTAGCTTCCACAGTAAATGTTTGTTCTACTTCAATGCATGATTTCACCAGTGTAGCTAGGTTTTGTGAAAAAAAATTATTCCCAGGTTGAAAAGTCGTAGTTGTGAACGAAACCAACTACATACAAATACCACCTATTCCACTTCAAAGCGATGAGGCTAATAATTTGAACGTAGTTACGTATTTGAACGTACAGAAGTCCTCACAGCCACATCCGAAACACACCAGTTTTCTTCCACCCAGACAAAGAAAATTATCGG
>MU943927.1:1835-12085 GCA_036418165.1 Cooperia oncophora | reverse complement strand
GAGCTGCAATTGGTGACCGCTTCGCGACCGCTCGCGTCCATGTTCGTCAATCACGATAATTCTTGCCTTTTTAAGCCTTTTTTGTTAATCAAGCATAAGAACGCAGCTGTACACTACACTCGGAAAAAACGTAAAGAAGAGAAGAAGAAGAAGATAAAGAAGACAAACACGACGAACCATCCACGGGCGTACCGTATCGATCCTTGTTCAGTGACGACGACATCCGCAGCAACTTGTGACGATCGAATCGTTTTCGAGTCGATTGTGATTCGTCACGAAGATTGTACGTTATGATGAGGTTTTTACAAAAATTCTCCGCAAATTCTGGATACATGTCGAGCACGTCCAACAGATCGTCCCTAAATATTCAGTGACTATCATCATAAAACTTACACAGTTGTTACCAATCAGTCAGAGGGGTGTAGGGGAGCGTCAGCGGCGGGTGTATTTTGGCACGGCCTGTTTCCCGTGGATCGCTGTGGCTGCTGGGGTTTTATTAGAGGTGGGGAAGGGGTTAGCGGGCGCAGTTCGGCGATGGGGGGGGGGCATTTTGCACTTCGTTGCTTCACTAGTTCCGTTTACAAGTCTCACTCTGGTGAAACCTGTGAACTCTTGTGAAGCTGGCAAGCTCGTCAAGCCATCATGGTAAAACCTGTCAACTCGAGAAGAGGCTGTCTAGATGGGTTGACACGATGCCCCTCCGTCGGCCGAATGGCGCTGCGCCAAAACGCGAAAGCGCTGCTTAACACGCCCCGACTGATTTCAGCGATCACATATTAAGTAATTGAAACAATAAAGAAATAGAAGCTAAGAATGAAAGGACAGGATCCAGGAATGGGAATGAGAAACCAGGGATACCTGAGAATTTTGTGAAGATCGCAGTAAGTCAAAGCTCGAACGTTACACGATGACTTTCCCACATCTTCGTACAGCAACGGATTTTCGCCGAATATGTCGTCCTTTCCTGAAAATATGATCCAATACCAATGAAAACTATGAAAATTATAAAAATATAAAGGAGCATGATCCCCTAAGGAAGGGTTAGAGAAATTATTTTCTCTTGGATAAAAAAATGCAAAAGATTGAATGCAGAGAGATGTGTCAGGAGATCCGAGTTGCGGACGCGGTGCGATGAAATTGGCATTGCGAGCAGGGAACAGTATAACTTTGTGGAAAATTTTTGCAAAACATGACCCCTCCACCTCGAATATCGTCCGCTGGGACAATCCGTGTTTCGTCCTACCTATTTAGCGTCGTTCCATATTTTCCTAAGAATTTGGCGTCGACTGTGCGTGAGTTTGTGAGGGGGAGGGTAAAGAGCTCCGATCAACTTCAATGGAAATAGCATTTTAACCCGCCGTCAACTTGGTGGGATAGGTTAAGGTAATGTGGAACGAGAGTGGTTGAAAACAGAGAACCTTTCGAGGCAAAATACATTTCCTCCTTTTCTGTGGGCCCCATCGCTCCATCCCCTCCCTCCCCCCTCGCCCCCGATGTGTTCTACACAATGGACGATTACTTTTTTTCAAGTGGCATCGCGAGCCAGGCATATTCACCAGGAACAGCAAGAACGAATTATCATGCCGTCGCGCGTGTTTGTGCGTCGCCGCAACTCGGATCTCCTGACCTCTGAGCCCAGACAAGCTCCATGAAACTCACCGAGAATACCCATGACGGTGTTGTCGTCGTTAAGGATCTCCACGCTGCCTCTTGCGATGAAATGCAATCCGGTAAGTATGTCACCACGATGTACTAGTGTGTCACCCGGTGGAGCGTGAGTGGTTCGAAATCTGAAATTAAGAAGGTAAACAAATCGAAGAACAAGCGTGACAGGGCATGATGCGGTCAAAGAACTCTCAACGAGGAGTTGCTATTGATGGGGTTGTAGTGGACTTGTTGGGACATGGGTACTGTAGGCGTTGAGGTCAAATGGCGTGGAAAATCCGGAAAAGGCAGTTATTTACCCTCTGTCAAGTGCATGTCCTGTCATTGGTTTTTCGCAATACGACCAACCCCCCCCCTCCCCCAAAATCTTTCCTCTGGTACGACCCCCTTCAGCATCCTGCTCACCATCTCCCTGAATTCTCCAACTTCGTACCATTTTTCCCAAATGTCGAGTGAGAGAGGGGAGACAAATGGTACGGAGTTGGAGAAATTCTTGAAGATGGTACAGTCTTGTTCGCTGCAGACGCTGGGGTGAAAGAGGTGGGGGAGAGGGAAGGGTGGAACTTGGTTCGGCGCAGCCATAGCTGCCAGTTCTCCACCATCTGATGTCGCCTGCCAACTTTCAAAACTGGTGGAAGCTGACGCAACTTTCCCCCTCTCCTCCCTTTCCCCCTTCCCAACAGCGAACAAGACTGTAGGCAGTATGTGAAGGGGTGTTGAAAGAAGAACCATCGAGAGTGGGGAGGTCATGTAATAGTGGTCGCGACACCGCTGTTTCACCCATCCCAGTGCTGTACCCTGAATGGAGTTGGCGTGCTAAACGGCCCACTTTCCCGTACGCCCTGAGAGGCGCTAAATTATAGCTGTGAATCTTGGAAGAGCGAAAATTCGGTTAGAAGGGGGGGGGAACCTATGGAACCCTTAACTCTCGCCACCAGCTAGCCCAGACCTGCATTGAATTGTTTCACATAGGAGGTCTGAATAGAGCTTACACTCAGTAAGGAAGAACTTCTGCGAACAGTAATCAATAGCTCCTACTACAGGTCCAAAAAATCAAAAAGTAAAGCGTTCAGAAATTATGTTTTCCGGAGACTGCTGCGCCGCAGGATCTGTAAAATGGGGCAGAACTGGATAACCACAACACTGAAGCACCTTTTTTTCTGAGGACTGGCTCACGAACTTATAGACCCACAAATAATCGGTAATCAAAGTAAAAAAAACAATAATTACCACGTACCGCATACTTAACGCTCGTAAACATCCAGGTGATGAACCAGCAAACGCCGGACAACTACTCAACAGATTCCGATTAAGATGTAGACAAATATCGGCTTGTAGGCAATCCGGAAACCCTTTCAGCACCTTAAAGATAACTATGATCATCGATCAAATCGCTATGGGGCATACGTCCCTTAGAAGAACGTCTGGGCAACAAAAACCGCGGCTGTTCGGCTTGGAGGGGGCATTTCTGATCGTTCCTTTTAGCAAAAATTGGCGTTGTTAGTGCTTGGAGGGGCATTTTGTTCGTTCATTCTGGATGAAAGGTTCCCTTTAGTGAGACCTGGGAATTCCTGTGGAACTGCGAAACGGTACGGCCCGGTGAGGAATTTACAGGTCTCAGAAAGTAAAATTTAGTTGAGGTAGCCTCCATGTGCCCCCCCCCATCCGAGCCGAACCGATCCCAAAATCAATAATTTATGGTATACCAGGTTCATGTCAATGCCGTTGGTGTACGACCATGCATGCTGAAAGTATTCCTCAAGCCGTTGTCGTAACGGATTCGGAATCTGATGGAAACGGATGAATTCACGCAACCGTGACATTTCCGTGTGGTAACTGAATTAAAATTTAAAAATAAATTTAAAAAAAAATTAAATAACAATTATCAATTTAAAATAAAAATAAGTAAAGAAGATAAACCAAATAAGACAAACAAAACGGATAAATGTAGACATAGCATACGTGCTGTTCGCTGTATAGACCGTTGTAGTAATGGCTGATACGTTTTACCGGAATACAGAGGCATACATTTAAAGCTAATAGGCAATTTTCCAGACTGACCTGACGGCAGACGAAAAACCAATCGATAACGGCAATTATTGGGGAAAGATTAAGTTTCACTTACATCCTAGAATCATCATTATAATAGTGAAAATCTTTTCGGAATCCGTCGTCGCAGAGACGTTGCCGAAACCTGCAAAAGGCAATCACGTAGTGATGGAAGACGATTATTGATTTACCTAATCGATAATGACATTAAAGTGGGTCATAGTCAAATCATAAAATCTCTTTTTATTTTAGGTTTTATAAGGCGAAACGTGTTCACTGCAGGTGAGAGCGTCGGTTGATGGCACGTGATTGATCAGCGGGCGTGCCCACCAGTCACAGCCATTCGCAGCGCGGCAGACCATCAGGAAGCTCCGCCCATCGCCATGCATTACTTTTAGAAATCAGCGCAGCAACTTGTTTCGTTAAAAAACACAGCTATTAAAATTACTTGTCAGTTCCTCACTGTTCGAATTTCAAATTAGAAACTAAGGAAACCAGAAATCCCGTTCCCCGCAGTCCTAACGCAAGAGTACTAATTAGACTGAAGTGTATTCGCTCCATCGCATAGCGTATGCACAAATGATTCCGGGCCTATCACGAAGCGAGCTATTACTCACTGTGGGCGTACCGTGCGTTATTAGTAACAGTGATAGAGATGACACAGGAAGGCAGCATGCCTAGCACCCCGGCTTGGAGCCCGCCATACTACCGGAACGCGAGTGCGCGTTCAGACACTTTTGGCTATTGTCGGTTGGTGAAGGGTGTGAGGCAGAGAATAAAGCACTCAAACAAACGAACAACTATTGAAGTATCGTCGATATTGTAAATACAATGACGTCACAATAATCGGCTCTTACCACCATGGCCCGTCGGTGCCCGAGCCAGACGGTCCACCCGTAGGTACTGTGCCATTTGTCGACAGATATGGCTCGTTCAGATGCCGTGCTGAAAAAAGACTCCGTGATTCTACTGGATAACTATATCGATTCATCTGACTGACGTAGGAAAAACGCTATAAACCCTGCATGAATACGGATTCGCGGACGATTATCCGATTTGCTTCAAGCCCTATGCCTTAAAAACCAAATTACACCACAAAAGACCATCGTTAGTTTGAGGAACATGGCGTCGGAAAAGAGAGAGTGAGCGATTAGGGACCAATCCACCCCTACCTCCGGACAGTCTGTGACTCTCGCTATTCGGTCAGATTTGATGCACGATGATGGGGAAATTGCAGATTTTTGTAATCCCAACGTAAGGCCCCCACAAGAAAACGTTTCGTTGACGTGTGAAGTAGCGTGTGTCAGTACGACCGCCCCCTCCCGCCCCGCCCACACTTCTGGAAATTTCCATCTTTCCCCAAGTAGGGTCCCTATCACAACTCCACACTAGCTACCGTTACCAAAACTGCCAATTCTGTGGAATTTCATGCAGTTTTCTAAAAAAAATCGGCGCCTACTGGTGTATGGAGGGGAGATCCTCAGCAATCACCTATAAAGCTGTGACAAACAGTTGTTGTCAAAAAGGAGTTCTACGGCGCCGACAACTAGGGTGGGGGAACATAGCGAACATACGGAACGGGATAAACTGAGAACAATCAATTGCCCACCGATGCCGTCCACCGACAAGTGGCCACATATGTAGCCACAATAATTGGATCAAGTCGGATCAGCTGTTTCAGCCCCACAACTCTGCGGCTAAATGCCTTGCTTCCCAGAATTCCTTGGAAGTGGTGAATATCATATTGTAACGATAAACCTTTTTTAGCAGCAGAATGGCAAGGGGGCCTTTTTCAGTATTGCAGACATCTTAAAGGCTTGAGGGACGAATTTGGTACTCGGTATAAAAGCAGGGGTGCTAAACGGCTGATATAGCGGGAACTTGAAAAAAGCCTTTGTTCTACACGACTCAAAAGCAATTTTGGACGAGTTCCCCTTGGCATCGTGCCAATAACCGCTTTGGCAGATGCGGATGCATGTAAGTATTTCATATAACCATGCAGCACCGCAAGACCGCCTTCATAGCCATTTTCCCTTCCTTCAATTTTACTTCGGCGGAAATGAAGGGGCAATACGCGCTTCAGCATCGGTTTTGGAGCATGGGGCAGTGGGCGTCCGGGTCGGTAAGTTTGCCCTTGTTAGGGCCTAATAAGGATACCATCCTTAGGGGACGGCGGCCGCAACGCCTGCTGAGGAGTGTCGAATTCCGTCCTGCTAGGTGATGAATCTTACACATCTTGGGGATTTATCGCGCCACTTGCCTTAAAAGTGCAGTACTTGTAAGGCGGCTCGTATAGTGTTACGTAACCCAGACCCGCGCAAATCGGCTTGTTGGGGGCACAAAGTCTGCTTGGGGGGGGGTTATGAAGACATGTAAAATCCTGTAACCAGAAGGGCCTAGTTGTAATAGTTCGCCAGCTTCACAAGAGTTAACAGGTCTTACCAAAGTTAGATCTGTTGCTCAACATGAACTAGCAAAAGGAACTAGCCAAATTGCGATCCCCCCTCCTAAGCCGAATAGCGCCCGCGAACCTTTAGAAATTTGTGAAAACGCAGATGTCCATACTCTCCTCTACTGAAAGAAAGGCTACTAGCCGCTTCCTATGCAAAAACGATGCAAATTAAGCGCTCCTCTCATCATTCTTTGGGAGCCACTCCCACAAAAGGGTTCGTCACGGTCTTCAGGCCTGACGAGGGTTGGGGGAGGTATGGAGCACCAGTCTTACACTTCATATCCCAGAGAAGAAGTGGCCGTGGCTGCGTACTCCATTGGAGTAATGGCGTAGGATGCGTTTCCGGCGGAATGATTCCTATTTTGGACAGCTGCACTTCTATCCTATGCTCAACGAAGACAGGATAAAAGTTGTCCTTGGACGGTAGTATCCCACCAGAAGCACAGCTGCAGCCACGTCCTGAAAAAGTACGCAGTCACGCCCCCAATATATTCGCGGTATGGAGTGTAACGCTAAAAAAATCTACCCGAAAGCCCCTGTATCCATCAGAACGTCGTGCTCTATCGGAAATAAAGCGGTTCGATGCGGTCGGATAGAGAAATTAGGCCAGCGCTGCACATTATGGCAATGCGTGGTTGCCTCATTTAAGTCAATTTGAATGGAACTATGACGTCATCCATAAGGGCCCATGAGAGCAGTCGTCGCGCCAAAAATAACCTAAGGCAGTAGCCATCTCCTTGGAAAAGCTGAGGCGCTCTTTGGAGGAAAAACGACAATTGATGGTGGACCCAAAATAGCAAAGATGAGCCTCCATTTGTCACATTTTCCGCTTGTTGCTATAGCAGCTCAACTTCCGTTCGGCAAATTTTCCTCTATACGTGGGACTCCGCCCACTCACATGACAACTCGTACAAAAACTCACACAACTGATGTAACCACGTGATTTCACGTTTGTGTGGTAATTCTGCGCTTCCAATCGCATACCATATACACGCCAACCAATGAGCGATAAGAGCAAATGTCGCCATTAAAAGTAACAAAACGGCAGCACCGTACTCGGAATACCTGAAAAAAATGGGGTGGCGTCATCACTCTTTCAGTAAAAATAAAAAAATCATGTGGAAAATTGGTGAAAAGACGGCGTCGTTCGGCATGGTAGGGGCACCAAACGGCACCCAGCGAAGTTTGCCTTGTGACCCGCAAATTTCTATAATAAAGTAGCCCACATGGACTTTTTTGCAGCTTCACAAGAATGTACAGGTCTTACCGAAGTGAGATTTGTTAGACAATATCAACTCGTAAAAGAAACTAGTGAACGTGCAAAATGCCCCCTCCAGGACAAACAGCGCCGAAAAAACTTTGAGAGAGAAATAATTGCCATGAAAGGCACGTCCAGCGATGTTCGGATGTACGGAGATTATCAGCCTCCATCGCTGGTGCACCCTTATTCTGGCCAATGAGAAAGGCACAGTGCTCATGAGTCTCCGCCCCTTCAGTTATCGCGGAATGTGCTTTTGAAATAAAACATGATCAAAGGGCTTGTTATAAAAATATATCTTCTCCTGCATAGCGTTAATTTCGCGCCGTCGCAGGGTCCGCTGGTATAGCCGAGTGGTTAAGAGTGCACTTTCACGCTTGCCCCTGAGTCCCGAGTTGGATCCCTGCCCAAGCACAAACCATGCCTTGCAAAAATCGTAAAAATGGGGACGATATCAGCACCAGGTCTAGGGTTGAAAGGCTGATAGAGAAGCCTGTCATAACAAAAATGGCAAGAATTTGTAAAAAAAAATGGAAATACATATATGGGGATAACAATTCGAGGCACTATTTACCCTTCACTGCCCCAATCTTCCAAAAACAAGCCAGTTTTTGACTTTCTTTCTGCGTAGGCAAAATTGGCTAAAAATTTGTTCCCTGGGGTAGTTTGACCTCCTGAACATGAATATCACATCCGCTCGGCACGAAACCTCATGGCGCCCGCGCCACAGGCGCCGGCGCCAAAAACCCTAAATCACCAAATTCGCTGAAAACTTGTTTCCAGGGGTAGTGTGACCTCCTGAACACGAATATCACATCCGCTCGGCCAATTACCCCAAATCACTGGCGGCCTGCGGCGCGGGCGCCAGGAAGTTCCGCGAAGAATGTGATATTCGTATTCTAGGGGTCAAACTACCCCAGGAGACAACATTTGAGCCAAATCTGTCCACGGAGAAAAAAGTCGGTCGAAAACTGGCTCAATTCTGGATGGTTGGGGCAGTAAAGGGTAAATAGTGCCCAATTCGAAACAAACACTGGCAAAAGAGAAGCGAAAAAAGCGAAATAGATACAAATCGATTTGCGGAAAATCGATCGAGCTATTTTGATTTTTTCAAGCTGGATTGATTAGCTCTTTACTTACCTATCTAATTTCCTTGCTACCCGTACTAACCGTAATAATCGAGCAGTTTTCAGTAAGCCAATAAGCGTGGTGGTCTGAAAAAAATGATTACGTCAAGGGTACCATAATATTATATTTATTAGATATATGCATGAGTAATCTGCTAATTTGAACGTCATTTTTCATTCTCTCACTCTGCACAGCGGCATTCACTGTGACGTAGGTAGACACCATGGCCTCGACATGAGGAATTTCGCCCATCCATTAATAACTCGTACAGGGTCTCTCTGCAACCCCACCTACTAGCATGACACCATTCGCACACAATTTCAGCGTAATTTGGCTTGGTGGGTGCATCAGATTGCACTGAGAGAAGCTTGTACAGGCATCTTGTAAAGATCTGTAAAATCTTGTTACCAAATCGCTCACTGTTACCATTCCCCAACTTCGCAAAAGTTACAGGTTTCACCAGTATGAGACCTGTTAGTCAACACGAAATAACAAGCGAAACTAACAATAGTGCAAAATGCCCATCCCAAGCCGAACAGCGCCCACATTTGCATTCAAGGTAATCACGTGACCGCTTAGATGGCCGCCTAGCTAAAGAAAAAGAAAGGAAAGGAGATGGTGTTCTCCTTTCTGAAAGGACCTCAGCCGTGATCTGATGAGCTGCTTCTTTGATGTATCGCCTGAGCTAATCACTTGGGCGGAGACAGACAACCATTATGACTTCTTCATTGGTAAAACTTCTGAGACGGCAAATAGGAGCAGCACGCCTATGAGGAGGGCACAATGGTTCTCCTTTTCCGACTTTGGCTTTGGTTTTGGCGTGGACTGCGCTTCTCAGTTCCCGGCTTTTCCTTCTTTGTGCATCTTAAGAACGGACAAGTTATCGGTTTTATTGATTTTTTCTGATGAAAATCAAAATTTCCTTTACTTCGTCCAAGATATCAGTTTTATTGATTTTTTTATGAAAATCAAAATTTTCCTTACTTCGTCACTATTAGTATTCACTAATAACAGATCGAATGGCACGGCAGCTATCATATCTATGACGAACCATCCCTTGAAATAGTGGATGGCAATTTTACCCGGGTGTGACACTACCTGAAATTGAGAAAATTTCATAAACAAAAAAATTTAGGAGCAAAATTATGGAATTATGAAAGTTTTTTGCATCAACTGATCCTTGTACGATACGCCATGCACCCGGCTTACGCTGAAAATCGTAGAGACGTTTGACAGGGTATTCGGCACATGAAATGACCTCCGAAGTCAACCAGCCCTTGGTTCTAATGGAAACAGAAGGGGTGACGCTGGTTTCAATGACCATCAGGGCATATCCTGTCGCTGGGGAGAATTTCTGCAAATTACCACCCTCAGGCTTGATGTTCTGGTACGACTCCCTCCCCTCTTCTTCCTTCTCCCACCTTTCCACCTGCCATCTTAATGACTTCTCCCAGCTTCCACCACTTTTCCGAAATTTTCCAAAAATGTTCCAGCATTTCCACAAAATTTTGCCAGGGGGGGGGCGTGTCGCCACCAAAGAAGTGCTAAGCACAATCATCGGAAACAGTAGTTTTACAGGAGTGGGTGTGCCACTCACAAGGAAAGGGTCCAATCGGGAAAATGTCATGAAAAAAAACTTCCAGAGTGCCGGATACGGCCCGCCCTTTAAAAGGACGAGCAAACACCCCCCCCCCTGCC
>MU943925.1:0-14960 GCA_036418165.1 Cooperia oncophora | reverse complement strand
GCATGACAACGCCCGCCCACACGTTTCACAAATCACTATCCATAAATTGAACGAATTGGGGGTTGAAGTTCTACCTCAACCGCCATATTCTTCAGACCTTTCGCCAACCGACTATCACCTTTTCTAACATTTTCAGAACTCCCTTGCTGGAAAATACTTCATCAATCAGGACCAGGCAAAAAAGCCTTCGTGGATTTCGTGAATTTTCGACCACCCAGTTTTTTACTTTGATGGGATTTCTCGACTGCTGTCACATTGGCAAAAGTGTGCTGATTCGAATGGTGCCTATTTCGATTAAATCCGATGAGTATTAAAAAAGTTACGATCGTTTAAAGTGAAACACCCAAAACGCTGAGAACTTTCCGGACAACCTAATAAATCCCTTAGCCTTTGCAGACCTCCAACCCTTTTTCGTAACTTTTGCAGTGATGTTCTGAGCTGGCGAAAAGGACGGACCAAGACCAAACAAGCTCAAACCTTGGAGGAGAGATGAGACCGTGACCCGTTCAGAGTATTTGCCACTTTGAACTGTGTCGTTAGTGGTGGTTCATGGTGTTGCTGTTTCTACGACTATTGTCGTCTTCCGACGAGCGCCCAGCAGTCTGCCGTGTTTTGCACAAAGAGTCGATTTGGCTGTAGATCGAATAAAGTCGCAAAACAGTCTTGACTCACCCTCAATCCTCCTCCAAGTCTGACCAGAAGACGTTGGCATGCTCTCTCTTTCGCTTCACACTTCAATAGCGAGGAATACAATGCATGCCGTTATGCGGAGACGACGTAGTAGTCCTTATTTATTGACTAACGCTCTCATGTGGCTGCAGACTTTCTCCGCGCAAACGGTGGAGCCGCAGGTAAGCTTGGATTCACGTTATTGTCGTCTTCTCGAGGAGGTTCCTGACACGATGTCGGAACCGCTAGAGCTGACGAGGCGCTTGGTGGGGTAGGTCGTAAATCGAAATCTTGAAACATGTTCAGGCCTCTGAAGACGACGAACCAGTCGAAACGTTAGGCCTTATTACTAATAAAGGTTCCACCTAACAACCTCGTGAGGCACAGAAGAATTAATCACTTACACTTAACATGCCGAGGTTGCAAGAAGAGAGGAAACTGGAGAGTCTTCCGACTTGTACTGTCGAACCTCTTCTCTCTGGTCCGCGAAGCCATATCGCTCCGTGAAGGTAGTCGCCGCCCGTGGATCGCTCAAGTTTCTTTGAAGATGCCGGACGACCGGCGTGCTGCCTGTTTTCGTCACAAGTAAGAAGATCGGAACAATATACCGTCTACCCAGATCATTCAATGATAACATCTATTAATCGTTCCATTCTGGATGTTATTATTAGGGAAAAACGGCATGTATTGTATTCCTCGCTATTGAAGTGTGAAGCGAAAGAGAGAGCATGCCAACGTCTTCTGCCTGGTCAGACTTGGAGGAGGATTGAGGGTGAGTCAAGACTGGTTTGCGACTGCTATTCGATCTAGAGAAAATGGACTCTTTGTGCAAAACACGGCAGACTGCTGGGCGCTCGTCGAGAAGACGACAATAGTAGTAGAAACAGCAACACCATGAACCACCCACTAACGACACAACTCAAAGTGACGAATACTCTGGACGAGTCACGGTTATTGGCGATTCTCATCTCTCCTCTGATGCTTTGAGCTTATTAAGTCTTGGTCCGTCCTTTTCGCCAGCTCAGAACATCATAACACATGTATTCGAAAAGTGGTTGAAGGTTTTCGAAGGTTAAGCGATCTACTGCGCATTATTAGTGAGCGTCGCGAAAGACCGCAAAACATACACGCTCATGAAGGATTGTCTATGAGTATACCGTTTCCACGCACATTCTACAGGGAATCACCACCATCACACGAAGTCGATGTTAAGTTTAGAATGTTATCAGCAGGTATTGCAGCCGCATTAAATCGTTATGGACGGCATCGAAATACAAACTTAACACGCGAGCAATGGCTGGGCTTCAGGGAACCGCGTGAAGTAAGGAACTAACGGTTCCATACGGCAGTGATAAGGGTTGCGATTTTGTTGTTATGTCACAGTCTCTCAACCGTGCCATAACGAAATCCATTCGCGGGACCCTATCGTTAATCGCCGCGTAAGTGAAAGAGTCTTTCATTGCAATGCAAATCAACCAAATCAATGTTTCAATCATGCGTGGTTGCGCATAGGAAAATTGGCAGGACTCAATGAACAGTCAGTATTTAGACTCGAATTGGACAACCCAAGTTGTCCAGTCTTCTACAGCCTGTTGATCACCCATAAACTTGCTCCTCAAAGCAAAATGCTGTCACTGCCTGCGGATGTGTGCAAAATCCGTCCTATCATTAGTTGTGTGGGGGGACCAACAGATCGAATATCATGGTCTCAACACTATAGTCAGCCAGTTATCGCCCATGGTTCCCTCTCACCTGCCAAATGCGAGCCACTTCCTTGAACAACTACGGCATTGCATATCCCAAGCAATGCTGTGATGAAGTCATTTGACGTTACATCGCTTTACCTAACGTCCAAAACGAGCAAGCTTCACAAGCATTATACGAAATGCTTGATAGGCATATTGCTAGCATCCGAACCTTTTGGACTCGAGAAAGCACACATCATGACTCTAATCAAGGAATGTTTGAATTGTAACATCTTCAAGTGGGCAGGTACATACTATTCACAAATCAGAGGGCTCGCCATGGGTCAGCGTCTTGCACCAGTTCTCGCTGTCTGCTTTGTGGAATAGAAGAACCGGTACTACATAGAACGCTTGCCCTTAATGTACTGTAGATATATAGACGACTGTTTCATAATAACGTCAACACAGTCCGAAATGGATGAGTGTTTCCGCATAATGAATGAACAGTCACAGTACATTGAACTGACTCGGGAAACCCCGCAAAGACGGTTGGTTGCCCTTTCTCACACACGCAAGTTGAGATGTCCAACGGCACAACTTGCGTGAAGTGGTAACAGCTCGAAAAACATCTTGCTACGTTTGCACATCCTATGGCCGTGAAGCGCACTGTTTTTCGGAACCTGTTCAGAACGGCAACGGGAGTGCGTAGGAGATGTAGAACGAAGAGAATAACGAGAGCTTGCTTCGAAAATTGCCATTCTGGAAGGTTATACGCCCACCTCCTAGAACGAGACACCATGCTGGCCGAAGACAGGTACCGCGGATGAGCTACCTTTGTGTATCCCCTTCATATCTGATAAAGTCACCGCTGCAATCCAACGGAAGTATTGTGAGAGCACAGTTGCAGGATGATGTTCAGTTGGTGAGCATATCAAATGGAAACAAACAGCAGCTGGTTCGCAACAGACTCTACGACAAGCAGTGCATATCAGAAAACTGTGTTACTTGTCCGCAGGGAAAAATTGGACGACTGCGCGCATGTGGGAGTATATACGAAATCCGTTGTCGGGCATGTAACTCCACATATATTGGGGAGACAGGAAGAGTTTGGCAATTCGTATTAAAGAACACCTTGCTAGTATGAGACGCGGTACTCTTACATCAGCTCTGGGAAGGCATAAAATTGAGGAGCACCATGGCATAGATTTCGAAATAAAGTGCACTTTGCTGGACGCATGAAACGGAAATCTCGGCGAGGAAAGCATTGGAGCATTCTGGATATTCACTAGAAAACCCAGAATGAACAACCGAGATGAGTGTCCTGCCATCACAAACGACCTGCTACCGTTTATACCGCACTGCGAGCTGTAGAATGACAGAGCGTCACGTGCGTGCGTTTCCACATAAATTTCTTATACGAGACGACCTAGTAGTTCTTATTTATAGACGACTAACGCTCTCGTGTGGCTGCGGACTTTCTCCGCGCAAACGGTGGAACCGTAGGTAAGCTTGGATTCACGTTATTGTCGTCTTCTCAAAGGGTTCCTGACACGATGCCGGAGCCGCTAGAGCTGACGAGGCGCTTAGAGGGACAGGTCGTGAATCTAGATCTTGAAACATGTTGAGGCTCTGAAGACGATTAGTCGAAACGTTAGGCCTTATTCACTAATAAAGGTTCCACCTAACAAGCTCAAGAGGCACAGAAGAAATAATCACTTACACTCAACATGCCGAGTTTGCAAGAAGAGAGAAGCTGGAGAAACGAGAAAGTGTTCATCAGGCCATCGTCAATCCCAACTACACTAGTAATCCAGTTCAGGAACAGCTGTGACACCTATCATGCCACTTGTGGTTTTTGGTACCATGAGAAAGTTTTAGAGTCGCGGCCTATCTCTTTCAACTTAAAACCAGCCCATCTCGTCTCTTCCACTCCACAGTCGTCAATTTTTCTGCGCTCAGCTCTTCTTCCAGCTAATAGGACGTCCGGTCAACGCAACGTGT
This sequence comes from Cooperia oncophora, assembly GCA_036418165.1. Taxonomy (NCBI): domain Eukaryota; kingdom Metazoa; phylum Nematoda; class Chromadorea; order Rhabditida; family Trichostrongylidae; genus Cooperia; species Cooperia oncophora. The sequence goes on along the minus strand of MU943925.1, from coordinate 10,605 downwards.
CGCAACGTTTAACGTTGCAGCAGAACCTTCAACACGCTGCGTGATTTTTGGACTAGCCTAGTTGCCCCTATATCGTTCTCATCGAACACCCTTGCACACTTTTCATATTCGTCGAGCCTCGCGAGGCGCGTTGGCTCCCGTGGTCGTAGCATTACTTCGGAATTTTCGCGGCTTGTAGAACATTGTGGTGTGACATGGGGTATTCAGAGGTCGGCCTATCACGAATACGTGTCGCGTGCATCCGCCTCTGACTCAACCCGCAAAAGCGAGCGCTTTTCACTGGCACATCAGAACCATGGTCATTCGGAACATTAAATCGACGTAAGCGTGCTGGTATATTGGGCTCAACCAGCCTTTGAAGTTGGAGGAGAATTGGAAAAAAAGCTTTGAAATCGGCCATCGATGAAACCATTGCTGGAAACGGCTACGACGTTATTGTGAAAGCCGCTCGGACTGTGTGCTCTTATCATAAAAATCGCCTTTAGCTGGGGGGCTTAGAAAAAGCCAATGAGTCTAGTCCTTTCCTGTGCTGATGCTCCAGTATGAAAACAAACGCGCGGAAGCGCGGAGAACTATTCATCACTTCATTCAAGAAATTTTCTGCTTGCATTTCGGAAGCAAATTTCTCTTCGCCACTTTTGGAGCTTCTCAGCTGTTCAACGTTCGCCAACTCTCATATGTGAGTATGTGCTAATTTCAATCGTATATTGAAGCATGAAATGACTGCTTTTCTAGAAATTAAACTACTCACTTTACCCAACGGTACGCGCTTACCAATATCATATCTCTGCTTAATTTGTTGAAGAATAGTGTCTGATACTTGCAGTATTGTCAGGATCAGCGACTCCGCATCTATCCCTGAGAAATCGACGATATACGATCAAGTGTCTTTATCCAGAGTCTCCCCTTCTTTGTTTCAACAGCCTACATGACCCTCACTTTTCCTCAATTATTTGGTGGTTGTATTACTATCCTACTATACTTTCTACTACTACTCCGAGACTATCGGAATGTTGAATTTTGTGTGATAAGTGAGAATTTTCCCTTACTAGGGAAGGTCGTCAGGTCGAAGTGGCCATTTGTAATGAGATGTAGCTCACTAGACGTGGTTTTGGACGCTGATCTTGAATCTGCCTTTGAAATTTGCAAAGCGATTCTCTGAACGTTATGGAGCTTTTTCCACCGCGTTTACCACGCAACAGGTCGTGGGATCGGATCCCTGCTGAGCTTAACTTTTTTGCTTCTTAACGTGGCAAAAAGTGGTTGTGGCGTCACTACTACATTAGCGCTCTCCTTGACTTGCCTGAAAAACAGTTTGCGTTCGCTTACTGGCGCGCTTAGTGCCTTATGATCTAGGAGAATTTTTGGATGTACAGGTGCCCTTGGCGCGCAGTGCAGGCGTTTTCGCGCTGAGCGAGTGCCATATTCGTATTTATGGGGCGAACTACGCCTACGGGTCATATGCACCAGTTTGCGTACAATACAGAGCAGGGAGAAGCCAGTGGAAAGATACTGGAATGTAAAATAGGCCTTCAGCACTCATGGAGGGGATTGAAATCAGCATTTGGACTAGCTCGCCATAGATACAGAAAGCAGCCATCAGAACTAGCCAACCGCCGAATGTGCCCTTATCCTACTATATATAATCCGCTAAGTGTGTCTGTGCGTGTGTCTGTATGTGTGTCACGAAATTCATAACACCTGTCCCAGTGGCAGAGAAACGTTGATTCCAGGAAGTGATGGAGGGGTGTGACGGGAACACCATTGGTGGGTGACAGGATGTGATATCAGTTGATAAGAGGCGTCCAAAGGGGATGGTCACCCAGTCCATAGTGCGGGCCACAGCAGCAGTGGGACGTTGGTTCCGAGCAGTGAAATAGGGGGTGGGACGAAAACATTATTGGTAGGTGACAGGATGTGATATCAGCTGATAAGATCCGATAAGGGGCCTCGGAAGGGGAGGGTCATCAAATTCGTAACGCAGGTTACAGCAACAGTGGGACCTTGGATCCGAGAGGTGATATAGGGTGTGGGACGGGAACATTATTGGCGGGTGACAGAAAGTGATAACAGTTGATAAGATCCGACAAGGGCCTCGGAAGGGGAGGGTCAATTCGTAGCGCAGGTTACAGCAACAGTGGGACCTCGGATCCGAGGGCGATATAGGGTGATATGATAGTGATACGGGACGGGAATATTATTGGCGGGTACGGAAGTGATAGGAGCTAAAAGTGACAAGGTAACATGGGAAAATCCGCTTCACCGCTCACAACAACAATGCGATCGATATGACTCAAGTATAACGATCTCAATGATTCCAACAGAACTCATTCCTCACTGCTTATTAGTAACGACATCATGTACGACCGCTAAGCTAGCTCTATTCCAAATGCATGGGGTTTGTTTACAGAGATGTTATGAACAGCAGCAATTGACTTATCACTCTTACCACAATTATCTTCCATCAACAACCTTAGTGAGGGCCATTTAAAGGGTTCCACTGCTGAATGCGGAGTGCATTCCAAAGCAAGACGCTTTAGGAGGACAGAATGCATAAATTATAGGCTGCTTCAGCGGCTATCCTAACAGGCTGCACTATTCCCGTGTAGGTTATGAACGTACCAGTCGGATCGCTGGCTAAGGCCGGCTCTCCTCCTTCTGCGGGGGGGGGGCGCTGCTGCTGCTTCTGCGTCTTGACGGAACAAGCGCTGCTTTTCAGTTCTTGGCTGATGCAGAAGATTCCTTTGAACAGTGTGGTTGGTCAACGATCCTTAACTTAGCACGCGGCAAATCCGCATGGCCGCATGTCACAGAAGGAGGAGCGCCCGGCGACAGCTGGGCGATCCGACTGGTTTCATTATGATTTAGCTGCTAATGATTTAGCTGTAGCTGTTAATTAGGGACAGAGTGTGGTTCATTCGTACGGAATGCCCTCAACGGTGGAGGTTCAAAACCAAGAGGTGGGTTCACTTTGAACATCAAGAGCACCAAAGGTGGCTCAGTACTGTGAAGGATTCTAACTAGGAACTTTGCTCATTTGATTTTGGATGACAATTACGTCAAAACCATGAACGCTTAGACAAAATCATGCTTCACAGGAACTGAAAAAATGGTGTCATGAGCAGGGCAGCGCGGTGTTGTTATTCGGTGACGATTAATACAAATCCATGCGATGGAGAGCAAACCAGACCCTAATCACTGGGATGTAGCTCTCCAGAAGCCCTTTCTAACATGATTTGACCAGGTTCAAAGGTTGTTGGGGGTGCTCATTCACATGAGTAGCCTGGTGATGTCATAATCCATTTGTAAACTGCCCACTGTGCCAACGTACCATCGTCAAAACCAGCAACATAAGTCGCGGTGTCCGACCACACGGTGATCATAATAACCATCAATAGTAGGCGAGACATTGACGTACGTGTAGAACGTAAATGAGTGTATGCAACATTTCCATACCTTTGATAAGTTTCATCGTATCATTTGATATCACATCAACTGGGCGCAACTTGAGGCATCAGTAGCTTTTTTCCAATCCGATGTTCGGTCGATAATCGACCCCTGGCACGATTAACTTTTTGCAGGTTAACCGGTTTTCGAGCGTTAATCGTGGTCTGCCAGCGTTATCTAAGCGTTTCTTTAAGCTTATACTATTTCGTTTCAAAATGGAATGGAGTGGCAGCGACGTACAGGTGCGGCGCGTTGGATGCGGCACTTCCCTAAACTATTCCATCGCCTCTTCTCTGCGATAGACACTAATCCCACTTGACAGCAAAGCACACTATTACAAATGTGATCAAGACTTGTGATGCCCATCGCAAACCACAGCATCCCCTTCGCCATAGAAAACTGGCGGTATACACGCGCTTACACGGTATACATTGCTTGCGTCTGTTGCACGCCCCAACAGTGATCTCTTTCCATCGCATCAACGATTTGATTTTATTTATTTGTGCCCACATCTTGCCCATTTGATCACCCCGGCGATACCAGATGGAGGTGTGTGACAATTTTTCACTACCAGCTTGGATGTTGCCGTTGCAGGCGTTATTTCTACCTGAGTTCCATCCTACTAAGGTCTGCGAGAAAATTATCTCCAGCTTAAAGCGCAGCTCATTCCGCGACGTTTCTCTGAATTCATATGAGTGCATATGAAGGGCGTGACAAGTAGAAAGCTCCTATCCCACTATATGCGATCCGCCAAGTATGTCTGTGTGTCTGTGTGTGCGTGTGTGTCTGTCTGTCACAAAATTCATAGCGACCGTCCCAGTAGCTGGAGGCAGTTGATTCTAGGCAGTGATATAGGGGACGTGACGACTGGTGGGTGACAGGGAGTATATCTGCTGATTAGATCCTATAAAAGGCGTCAGAAGGGGAGGGTCATCTGGTTCATAGGGCCGGTCACAGCAAACAGTGGGACGTCGGTAGCGTATGGCACAGAAATATTATTATTAGGTGACAAGAACTGTTAGCAGCTGATAAGATTTGATAAGGAGAGTTCAGAATGGAAAGGTCACCATACTCATAACACGGGACACAGCATCACCTAGGCGTTGAATCCAGAAAATGATATACGAGGGGAAGTGGGGACGGCGACGGTGGGTGATAACAACTGATAGTGAAGGTGATAACAACTGATAGTGGCTGATAATTAAAGTTGCCGCTGTTGTTCAGTCGAAGTGCTAGAGCGTTAACACTGCCAAATTGCGGAGATTTAGAGATAGGGACATTGGGTGACAGTAATCTAACCAACTGACAAAAGATATAAAGGGCCATTCTCACTGCTCTCACCACTATACTGTCAAGTACCAGAGGCTCAGTGTATGAAATTTTACTTCAGCCATCACTTTGCTGAGGGCATTGGAGGATGAACTAACCCCACTATCCTACTCTCCTACTATATATAATTCGCTAAGTATGTCTGTGTGTGTGTGCGTGTGTCCGTCTGTTTGTCACGAAATTCATAGCGCCGGTCCCAGTAGCAGTGAGACATTGGTTCCAAGAAGTGATGTAGGGGTGTGACGGGAACACTATTGGTGGGTGACAGGAAGTGATATCAGTTGATAAGATCCGATAAGAGGCGTTAGAAGGGGGAGGTCACCATAATCACGCGGGTGACAGCATCAACTAGCTCTTGATTTGATTCTAAGATATGATATAGGGTACAGGCCAAGAACATTATTTTTGGGTGACAAGAACTGCGAGCTGCTGATAAGATTTGATAAGGGGTTTCAGAAGGGGATGGTCACCATACTTATAACGCGGGTGACAGCATCAGCGAGACATTCATTCCAGCAAGTGAAATGAATGTCTGTGACGGAAAAAACGTGCAACGGAAAAATTGAGAAATTCATAAATCAAAAATTTTTTGGAAATCTGCATGTTATATGATGTACAATGATGTGTTAGGTTGTGAAGGTCGCAAATGAAGCAAAATAAGGAGGGAACCCAACAACTGGGAGTGGGGACGTTTTGTCGGTGGTAACATTCGAGCTCTCCGTGCTACACGTACTTTGACATGTACAAGGCAATGTGAAGTTCTCCTTCTCAGTGCCACCCAAGATCCTGCAGTTATGCCTCTTCCGGGCGTTAAGGACTCATCCGGACTAATTCAACTTTACCCATTCTGATGTTAACTGCAGTCCTTGATGATATGGCTCAGCCTTCTCACGGTGACAAGTCTGTAATGAGCAAGAGGGACCATATATTGGTAGATAATGACTGATCTTTTCAACTCTACTACATTTTCAATAAAAAAATAACTGCCACCGTTTGGCACGTTTAGCGCATTCTACCACGCCCAGACGGAGGAGTGCCTGGCGAAGCCTGGGTCGTAGAACAGAAGGAGGAGCACCCGGCGGCAGCCGGGTGATCCGACTGGTATACAGGGGAGCCAAAAAAAGTCACTTTCCTTCATTGACTTTCGAGGCGCTATAAGTTACACTTTATTGATCGGACATTTTTACCACCATATTAAAGAGCATATTAAATACTATCATGACACTCCGCCACAGCCTTCTGGACGAGCGCCATCGAGAGATTCTGGCACGCGACCGCGATGTGGTGCCTGAGATCAGCGAGATAGTCGATTTCTCCGCCACCGTAGACCACCCTATTGAACTCCGCCCGAACCGGGTAATTGAGGGGATTCAGGTCAGGTGACCTACTTGGATATTCCATCTTCTTCAGGTACTCAACGCCCTTCCATTCCAAGTAGGCGAGAGTTTTTCCAACGCCCTTCGATTCCATGTGGTGGCACCCAATCCTGTAGCAGTACAAAGTTTCCAAGAAGGTACGACGACATGTGGGGAGGATATTCTTCACGAGTTGCTCGATGTAACCGCCAGCGCTCACCTTCAGTCCGGGGCCCACGAAAAATATTGGTCTTTCCATTCCAGGTACGTCCGGTCCATACCATCAACCCGCGCCTTGGCGACTGTGGTGAAGATGATGTCCTAGACCGTGGCGACGTTGTCGGAGCTGCTCGATGTTGGAGATCATCCAGATCGAGAGTACTGGTCTCCAGGTAGCTATCCATGGGTGACTCCATACTAGAAGTTTCGCAGCTGTTTGGAGGTGACATGAATTCCAAAGGTCTTCTCCAGTCAGGCTGCGACTGGAGATGACTTCATATTTTGGTGTACATGAAGGTGATGGGCGAGAGCCAGCTCCTGCTTATAGAGGAACATCTTGAGTATCATTGCCCTGGTACTCGTATCCACGTGTTCGCGTGAAACAGAACACTCAAAAATTGAGAAACCCGAAAACATGGACAAGGTAATCCTGGACTTACCAGTAAGCCTGGACTTCACGAAGGCTTTTTACATTTTTTTTAATTTTAAACTCAATCACTAGTGAGAGCGACCAAAAGGGAATATCCTACTATGTATCATCCGCTAAATATGTCTGTCCGTGTGCGTTTGTAAGTGTTTTGTGTGCGCGTCTGTCTCTCGGTCACGAAATTCATAGCGCCGGTCCCAGCAGCTGTAATAAGTTGATTCCGAGCAGTGATATAGAGGCTGTGACGGGAACATTACTGATGGGTGACAGGGAGTGATATCAGCTGATAAGATCTGATAAGAGGCGTCAGAAGGGGAGGGTCACCGAGTCCATAGTGAGGACCACAGCAACAGTGGGACGCTAGTTCAAAGGTACGATATGGGGGCTGTGACGGGAACATTATTGGTGGGTGACAGGGATTGATACCAGTTAATGACCTGATACGAGGCATTAGAGTGAGAGAGCCACCGAGTCCATAACGCGGGTCACAGCATCGTCTAGACGTTGATTCCAAGATATGATGCAGGTATGGGACTAGAACATTATTGGTGCGTGACAAGAACTGCTAGCAGCTGATAAGATCTGATAAGGGAAGTTAGAATGGGAAGGTACCATATTCATAACGCAGCACACAGCATCAGCTAGGCGTTAACTCCATGCAGGGGCGAGGTGGGGACGTCGACGGTGGGTGACAGAAACTGACAACTGATGATAGGGGCTGATAAGGAACATCACCGTTGTCGTTCGTCCGATCAGCCTTTGCACTTCATGCAATACTCATGTAAAGATGTGGCGAGCGGGGGGGGCATCGGGGGACGGGTTTGTTCACTGATGAAAACGAATAATAAGGTAGTCTGACAAAAACACATAACTAACGTGCCTCGAATATTGGCATCTGCAGTCATTTATACGACTTCGGGGAGTGAATTGCAAGTTAATGGAAAGTTAAGCGCTCATTGTGGGCGCTGGGATGCAGGTAATGGAAGCAGAATTTGCTCATCTACTACTCAACCAGTACCGCGTGATCTTAACAGCTCAATGAGTTGGATTCCGTTTTTTATTATGATGTGTGCTTGGCGAAGCCAAGCTAGCTCGGCGAAGCCGGGCTAAAGAGAAGGAGGAGAGCTCGGCGTCAGCCGGGCGATCCGACTGGTAAAAAATAGGCAACTAACAAAGCACGTCTCCCAAATATTAGCATCTGCAACCCCTTATACCACTTGAGTTTGATGCAGGTGATGGAAATGGAATCATTTACTCAATAGGAAAGGTCATCAGGCCATTCAGAATGAGATGCATATTGGTGTGTGCGTCTCGACACTGAACTCGAATCTGGTTTCGGAATTTCCGAAACAATTCTCTAGCAGGAATTAGGGGGGGGGGTTCCAGCACAGTACTCCTTGTGCTAGCTTAAGTTGAAGGCAGCGTCCGCGTTCAGTTGAGATTTTCCTCTCCCTTCGTGAGCAGGTAGTCAGGTCCGCAGAGGCAACAACGGCACCACTTTCGCGGCGCAAAAACGAGTGAGGAGGCCAACGATACGACCAACGTCTTCCTTCTCATTTGTCCAACTTACAATCATTGGAATCATTGAAATCATCAATAATGAACAAATGATACAAATTCACCAGGATTTGCATCAAAGTATACCGCGACATACAGAAGCACAAAAAGTCCCCAAATCGATGAGAGCAAAGTTGAAAATAAATGAGAGAGAGAACAGGAATAGAGTCCCGACTGCGTATAGAGAAATTGATATCGGGAGGTACCACGTAGGGAATGAAACGTCTATAGATCCACTCAAGCAGTAGAAACGGGTAAATCCAAAGGTTGAATCAAGGCTGTAACGCCTGGTGGTATGTTGAAGACTTTTAAACGGTTTTGAGGTGACATAGCCAATTGAATGAGCTTGTGGTTTTTGAAAGAGCTCAACGAATCAACTATCGCAGGTGTTGACTGGATAGGCAACGCAGGATCTTCGGAGAACACCCGATTCGGTTCTTCTTAAACGTTGAGTTGAAGCGACTAAACTAATTCTCCATCGAAGAAAAATGGGCCTGAAAGCACATCACATGTGCTGTTCGCTGTAATTTGACTCTCTCATGCACCATCTGAAGACCAGATAATTTTTTTAAGAAGTTCGACAATTTTTCTTCTGCAAATGAGAGCAGACTCAGAAAACAACGGGATATCCGTCTATTCTGGATTCACAGAAGATGTTTCAGAAGAAATTAAAAAACAAAAAAAATAAAATCAAACAAGGAATCGAACCCCTGACCTCGCGGCTATAAAGCAACTTACCTATCTACTGTACCATCATTCGCATGACTATGTTGACTTTCGAACTCATTTTGAGCTAGCACAAAGAGTATTCGGTGGGCAGTGTGCTGAAACCCTTCCTAAGTGATCGTTCCGCAAGTTCTGAAACCAGATTTGAGTTCAGTGTCCCGAGACACGCCAATATGCATCTCATCCGAGTGATCATGGCTACCTGCAATATTGGCCGACTGTACTTTCTATCTATACCTACGGAACTATGTCTAGTAGTTGGGTTTTGTAGCCCAACACACCACCCCTGTTGCAAATATAAGCGTGTACTCAGGAGTGCATAATCTGAAGCGTTGCTCTATCTGTTACGATATATCTCTTTGATCTTCACGGCGCAATATGAGCAGCTCAGTGAATGAACAAATTCCGTTTCCATATGAAGCGCGCCTGGCGAAGCCAGGCCAGCCCGGCGAAGCCGAGCTAAAGAGAAGAGGTGAGCTCGGCATGAGCCGGACGATACGACTGGTTTCGATATAAGCGGTTTTGTGGAAAGTCTCCTGATAGGCCGACTGCGTTCCAATGAAGATGTTCATCGTCATAACGAGCTAGCTGGTAAAAGCATCAGACACTCTGTGGTCGCTAGGTGCGCACCAGGCTGAATGATCCCCGTACGTTTTCCCGAGATTCAGGACAAGTGACTGAGAATAATTGCGTTTGCTGCGCCAGAGCCCTTCGAGAAGTTGCACTGACATCCCTGTCGCTCAACGTTACCATATCGCGTCACATCTCCTTCTTCTTCTCCCTTGCGTTAACCTCGGGCCGTCGCAGGATCCGCTGTTCTTGTTTAATGTCACCACCTATTCCCGTGCACTGTATCTTCTGCCGTGGCATTCACTTCAGTAGGATCCTCCGTCCCTCCCTCTTTTCTTTGAGACTCATCGTTGTTGCTCGCCCTGTACTTCGAATTCGAACGCCTTCCTTATTGGGTGGTGTTCAGCCGGCCTCTGTACTTGCCCATACCATCGCAGTCGCTGCCCCATGTTCTCGTTTCTGACGTCTACAGGGGGGCCAAAAAAGTCACTTTGACCGACATATCAGCAAAGTTTTCGCTCCCAGACAGAGGACGTGGATACGAGTACCAGGGCGGAAGATACCCAAGATGTTCCTCGATAAGCAGGAGCTGGCTCTCGGGCAGCTCAGACAACGTCGCCACGGTCTAGGACATCATCTTCACCGCAGTCGCCAAGGCGCGGGTTGATGGTATGGACCGGACGTACCTGGAATGGAAAGACCAATATTTTCTTCGTGGACCCCGGACTGAAGGTGAGCGCTGGCGGTTACATTGAGCAACTCGTGAAGAATATCCTCCTCACATGTCGTCGCCCGTACCTTCTTGGAAACTTTGTACTGCTACAGCATTGGGTGCCACCACATGAAATCGAAGGGCGTTGGAGAAACTCTCGCCTACTTGGAATGGAAGGGGGCTGAGTACCTAAAGAAGATGGAATATCCAAGTAGGTCACCTGACCTGAATCCCCTCAATTACCCGGTTCGGGCGGAGTTCAA
>MU943924.1:0-38464 GCA_036418165.1 Cooperia oncophora | reverse complement strand
AGAAGTCTGTTTTTGGCCTCCCTTTATGAGATAACGCGGCATAGTCGCGCAGCCGTAGCAACTTTGTCCCAAATTAATTCACGTGGGATACAGCAGTTACTCTTACTAACAAACGTGACCCAGTTGTGTATGGGAACACTTCAAACTGCAACTAATAATGATCTGATCAGATGCTCAGTTTGTGGAACAGCGAAACTGCTGCGAAAAACATAGGCATTTCAAAACTGTTCTCACAAACATGGGAAGAATACATAACAGACGGCCAAGAACAAACGTTACCGTTATTTTTCTTGGTAGCACCTTGGACAACATTGAAACCATTCAAGCATGCTGCCAACAGGGTCAACCTCACCAGGTGATGCATCGGAAGATGAATGGTGCATAAGACAGCTGAATCGCCGTTCTGTTTGCGTTATAGTGTACAAATGAAGTGATATCGCTTTGATAGGTTCGGTTGAGCTATGCCGGTGTAAGCCTACTTACCAGGAAGGGATTGTCGGTCAAAGTGACAACCCAAAGTGAGATGTACGTCGTCTGGTGCATATTAAAACGTTGATTACTATTCTGCGCCGCACCTGCTATAAGATTATTTAAGCGGACGTCGTTACAAAGCGGAACAAACGCTGAAGAAGGAAAAGATCTGCTAAACGGTTATCCGGGAATCAGGAAATCTATGGAGGTTTTTTTCGGGCTGATCATACCCATACTCTGCATACACGCAAGCTCAAGATGAACCCCGAATTAACTAGCGTACTAAACTAATGATAGTCTTGGACACTGGAAGGGAATAGTAACAACAATGCTAAGATATAGACAAAAGTCGGACGCGGGATGGGACTCGTACCCGCATCTCCCGCTTACCGGCGATTGCGCTATCCATCACGTCATCGAGGCCACTCTTACCCTATCGGCTTAATGCTAACTTGATTGCTGTGTACACAGCCTGCTACGGTGGTGAGCATTCAGCGCTGATATCGGCAGTGATCGGCAAGGTCCAAGGTTTTTAGATGTTTTTGAGAGGCTGTTTAATGTGATACGTGCTTTTCGTGCTCACTAAAGTGTTGGGCCAAGAAATATCGAACAATCGGTCTGTCCGCAATCGAGTCGCATTCACGCTATCGGGACGCACTCTTACTTTACCGAGCCAATATGCCTTTTTGTGCTTTGCCTTGCGATCATTACACTGAGAAAACCTTCTCAGCAATTAGCTTCGGGGTTTGCGCAGCAAGTTTAGTTTCGGGCACGCGGTAATTGGGCAGCAGTTTCAAACGAGGAAGAGCTTGAAGAGCAGGCGCCCATGTTCAACTCCGATTTTACACTACGCCTTTCTGGAGTATTCATAGCCCCTCGCCCATAGGATGCAGTAGTACTCAGTTTTCCATCTCACACAGGCGAGAGGATAGCGCTACCAGCGTAGTAAAGGCGTCGACCGCCCGCCCACCTGGGGGACGCACGACCCCACTTCATTTCTAATGGTTGGCCTGATGGTGGCGAATGTTCCATTGCTGCTTCTCTCGCATGTCGTGTGGTGAAGTTAGGTGACAAGGGGAAACAGCTGAAATCAAACTAAGTGAGAACTCGTGCAACCACTGCCTTCTCTTCTTGGGCCGTTAACGCACGGATCAACAAGTGAGAACTCGTGCAACCACTCCTTCTCTTCGCCTTAAGCACGTACAATCGCTATTCCTTATAGGGCGTTTTGCATGCTTTCCTTGTGAAATTTCTTCACTAATTGGTTTCTTGCTACCTTGCTATTACTACCTGAGCCGCATACTCATCAAATTTGAACGCGGGCGCTGCCCTTGAACCAAAATAGTAATTTCATCAGTGGTTCTGAGCCTTGCTCTTGAGTAACAATGAGTACATCATTATAGGATCTGAAGCATCGAGTGGCACCTTCGCTATTCGCTGGATTGTGTAGAAACATTGGAAGGCGAAGAAAGTACTTGATGTAGCCCCCTTGAACTTTGAAAAAAATGTACGATCACTGAAACCACCAAGTAATGTATTATGTGTTTCAGGAACCCAGTGTGCTTGGAACTTGTAAAGAGCAGGTATTGCACACAAACACCACCAGTTCAGAGTGCTTCCCGATGATCTCTATAATAAGTTGGCCTTCATCAAGAATTGGCGCTGTGGCCAATCGCCATTGTCATTGTGCTTGTCATAAACACTCGAGATTTATAAAACGATGCTTCAACAATGGAAGAAAAATAAAGAATACTGCTGCACCATGATGTGAGCTACCATCAAAACTCTTTCTACCGCTAGGCTGTCCGTATTTCCAACATGGTAGATGTTTTCAAAGGTGTTATAACGGGGCACTGGTAATCGATCATTAATGAAGGGAGGTAACCGGAGATAGGTTGGTTCAAAATAAAAGCTAAGCTGGAGTTTGTTGAATGTTGCTGAACATGTACTGCCATTGTTCAGTTGCACAGGCTTAATCACTAGATGCGCGCAAAAGTGCGCGCTAGCCAAACTGTTAAATTGAAAATGGCCTAAGCGTCCCACTTGTCAATTCAAAGTCTTTTAATGACTCTAGAGCCCGAATCGCCCGATCGCAGAAGCACACAAGGGCTCGTAATTGATGAACGCCTACCTGGGTTTTTTTACTTACATTTTATTCACATCTACATCAGCTGCTCTTCAATCCTAGCCTTCTCCACTTTCATCATCTTCGATTCGACTTTGTCAGGAGCACTGTGCGCGAAACGTGCTGCGCGGGCGGTGGTCAGTGTAACGGTAGGATCGGAATATTGCAGCAGCTTCCAGCATGTCCCGTGTGCCGCAAGTTGCATTTTAGGCAGAGCATGGAGGAATCAGCCCGCAGTCCTAGATCCCCACTCGCGCGCATGTCCAGACAGGGAAACCGCTATGATTTGAAAGTTGGGGGTCGTTAGCACAACAACATGCATCTCGCAGTTGGGCGTTGTTTTTGAACGACGCTCTATAAATTCTCAATTATCGATATTCGTGTCAGTAGGTAGAATTCAAAGTCAGGCAGGGATAGCCGACTGGTTAAAAGTGTAGACTCACGTTCACACCCTGAGCCACGAGTTCAATCTCTGTAGAGGCACAAACCTGCCTTGCAAAAATTGCAAAAATGGGACGATACCAGCGTCAGGCCCAGGTTGACAGGCCGGCTGAGGGAGGAACCCGTCACAACAATCATGACAAGTCGCAATAGAATCAGTGTTAAGGTTAGGACGTCACCCGGAAGAACCCGCGCCCGAGTTCTGTGGTCAGTATGCGAGGGCTACCGAGGGGTGAACGACCTCGGCCAAAGAAGTTAGTTCGAATTGGGGCCCTGAACGTGGGGTCGCTTAGTCTCGTGAGGTTGCCGACCTCATGAGACGGAGGAATATCCAAGTCCTATGCCTTCAGGAAACGCGATGGAAGATTGCGAAGACCCGCGAGATAGGAGAAGGCGTCAAACTCTTCTACAATGGAGCAGACACCAAACGAAATGGCGTGGCCATAGCGGTGGCAAAATACCTGAAGGTCTTTTCTGTGAACAAAATGATCGGATCATGGGAGTGGGAATGGACACGAAGGAAGGGTCCGTACTGACCGTGTACGCACAACAATCCAGTTCCTCCGAGGCGGAAAAGGATGAGTTCTACATCACCCTGGACGAGGCCATAAGATCGGTTCCGGAAGATGACTACCTCAGCGTAGCTGGGGATCTAAATGACCATGTGGGGAATGACAGAAAGGGTCTAAAAACGGTGCTGGAGCTCAAGGAATAGCGGCAAAGAACGCTGAGGGAGAACGGATTCTTGACCTAGTCTCAGCCCACGACTTAGCAGTCTGTAGCACCTTCTTCGCGAAAAGGAGTACTCAGAAGACAACCTACAAGTGGAGGGAGGCAAACGGGAATCGACCATGTCCTGGTCAGAAGATCGTCTCTCAAAACCGTCAAGGATATCAAGGTACTGCCTGGGGAAGAGCTGGGCTCTCAGCACAGGCCTCTTCTAGCAGACATCGCCATAGACCTCCCCAAGAGGACAACTGTGGTGGAAATTGCGCAAGGTAGAAAAGGATAGCCTTGGCCGAAGAATACTAGAGGCTGGGTGCCCAGATTCACATGGGCCCGTCCAAGACACCTGGACCTACGCAGCAGAGCTCATCCTACAGTGTGCCGAGGAAGTCCTGGGAGAGACGCGAGGTGGTATCAGAGGAGTCAAAGCAGCCTGGTTCTGGAATGAGGAAGCCCAGAGGATCTTCAAGCAGAAGAAGGAAGCATACAAACGCTGGCAAAAGACACGGAGTTCAGAAGACTACGCTGCCTACAAGAGGTGCAAGCGACTCGCTAAGGCAGCCGTTGCGAAGGTCAAGACGCGCTATACGAGAAGCTGGAGGGGCGAGAAGGGAACAAGTTCGTCTTCCGCCTGGCTAAAGCTCGGCATCGTGCGGCTCAGGACATCAGGATTGTAATGACTGTGAAGAGCACCAACGGGGCCATCCTCAGGAAACCACCCAGAAGCAGAAAGAGCTGGGAAGAATACTTCGAGGGACCAAGGCCCATATTCCCTGGACGCAGGATGAAGCTTGCCGTGAGCTAAGGAGAATGAAAGTTGGGAAAGCAGTGGGCCCAGACGGGGTACGCGATAGAGGCATGGAAGGCCCTGGGAGAGCTTGGGGTGAGTTGGTTGGTCTCCTAGACAATGTAACGGCTGAAGGAAGGATGCCAGATGCGTGGAGGAGCAGCACAATGGTTCCCATCTTCAAAGGGAAAGGAGGCGCGACGGAGTGCTCCAACTATATCAAGTCAACATCGAGTTGACTCCCTATACCACGAAGCTGTACGAGCGCCTGGTCAACACTAGGCTGAGGGAACTTGTCCTATCTCGCAGGAGCAGTTCGGCACCATGCCCCGAACGGTCCACCACTGATGGCACCTTCATCGCTAGACAGCTGATGGAGAAGTACCGAGAGAAGCGGCGACGCTGCTACCTCCCTGGACCTTGAGGAGGCATTCTACCGCCTGCCTCGGCCTGTACTCTGGAGAACGCTTAGAGAACGTAACGTTTCGGAGCACCTGGTCTCCATAGTGAAGGATATGTACGTTGGGGTTGAAGCAGTCTGTACGCAACCCTGCACGGCTTGACGAAGGGAGTAAACATCACGGCTGGGGTACACCAAGAATCAGCCATCAGCCCGTTCCTTTTCCTCCTAAGCTCTCATAGCGGACAGCAGGGAGGAACTCCAGAGCAAGGTGCAACGGTTGCAGGATGTGCTCGCTGAGAATGGACCCCGGTTGAGCGTGAAGAAGAACAAGTTCCTGAGCTCTGAAGAGTGTACCGAACCTATCGTAGACCGAGACGGCGAAAGCATCGAAAGAGTCGAGGACTTCTGCAGATGATGGCAGCGTAGACCAGGTGGTGAAGACCCGAATCAACGCAGCCTGGATGAAATGTAGGGAGTCTACTGGCATCCTCGACCGGCGGTGCTCGAAAACACTCAACCGGGCGGTGGTAAGGCCTACAATACTCTACGGCAGTGAGTGCTGGCCCATCTGCAAGAACCATTAAAGGCAGCCCACCCAGCTTGAATAAGGATGCTGAGATGGGCCTGCGGCTGGACACGACTCGACAGAGTCAGAAACGAGGACGTCAGGTCAGTCACACAGACGGCTCCGATCCAGCTGAAGGCACGAGAGCAGGGACTGCGTTGGCATGGGCAGGTTCTGAGAAGGCCTGAAGACCACCCAATAAGGAAGGTAACGGAATTCAAAGTAGATGGCAAGCGACTAGGAGGAGCCCCAAAGAAAAGACTGAGGAACGTCGTCAAGAAGGACCTCACTGAAGTGAAAACCACGCGAGAAGATGCAGTGGATCAGAACAAGTCGCGACGACTAACACGAACAGCGGACCCTGCGACGGCGCAAAACTAACGCTAGGGAGAAGAAGAAGAAGGTAGTATACAAACTCAGGTCCTGGCTTGGAGCGACCCACGCCCTCGCATCAACAAAAAAGAAAAAAATTTTGGGAAATGATCCTAGTAACGAAGACATCTATGTCAATGACAAGGTACCTTCTCCTTCAAGTATCTGGAATGCCAACAAAGCAAAGGTGGTTTCGGGAGGAGGTGCGGATGAAAATCACTGCGACGGATGCGACTTATTGAATTGCAGTGCGAAAAACATGTGCCAGTTCGCCCAAGGAGCTACCAGACCGTGTTCTGTCCCTTCGCACTGCATAGACGTGATCGCCAGCAGGCTGCGAAAAGTGCAGTACGAATTTTCATGTTGTGATGATGGGGACGCGCTTGTCAGTGAGCTTCTCACGCCTTAAATACAGCGTCCGCGGTCAACCAAGGTGAAAAAACCGTGTATTGTACAAGATCGCGAAGTCCACAGCCACAGAGAACATCCCATTCTTGTGGCTCGAAATCGACTGATAGACGAAGGCGGAGTAAACAATGATAAGCTGACTCCGCTTGTTATGTTGATCCCGCCTCGACTGTTTCCCTGATTAATCCTAGCTGGCATTGATAACCGCTAAATTCCTAGCGTTCGTTTCATACACTGATAGAGAGATTAACTTATAGATAGATAAGATTGGATCAGACCGCTGCCATCGTCGAAGGCCGCCTACCCCAACGAAATTCAAAACGATGCTGTCAAGGTAAAGTCGGTGCGGGCAGGAAAGTAAACAATCGTGGTGAAGGTGGTGCCCTGGATCGTGCAGGGCCACTATAATCGATCCCGAAAAGGCACTGATCCGGTGGCACAACGCTAACAAGCGAATGGTTTCAAATTCCCATGAAATTTTGAATGAAGACCTAGGTACATCGATAGAGTCTCGGATGCTGATTACGAATATGTAGATTAAAAGTGCTACGGGACCTCCCAGACGAGTTCTGGGTGGTCAAAGTTTGCAAAAACTCAGTTTTGGCTCGTAAGCGCTGCTGATCGTTGATCAGGCAGTGCCACCGTGTCTAGTGGTAACGGTCTCGTTTCAAAGGCAAGTGCTTGTGGGTTTGCATCCCCTTAGTACGAACGTTTTTGCTTCGTCTCCTATAGGAGCTTTTACTCTAATTTTCGAGATTCTTCCGAGTTTACGACCCAGCAGAGCAATAGATCAATTATATGACTCGTACTCGATCGAATATGAAATTGGTCACCACTATCTGCCCCCTCTGAACTCATTACCCATTCGACAGTTCGAAGTTTCGGTCGAAATCACATTGGCTGAAAACTCGTTTCTGGGGGTGTTTAGACCCCCTGAGCAATATCAAATATCACATCCGTTTGACGAGAAAACGCTTGCTTTCACGTTGTTGTGGTCACCAACTAAACGATGGAGCCGATCTTTTTCGCGTACAAATCCATACTCGATCGAGCACGTCGTATACTTGATCTACTTGCTCTGTTGGGTCGTTAATTCGAAAGAACTGCAAAAATCAGAGGAAAAGCTCCTGTAGGAGACGAAGCAAAAACTTTCGCGCCAACGGGATGCAAACCCACAAGCACTTTCCTTTGAAGCGAGACGTTACCACTAGGCCACGGTAGCACTGTTTGGCGATCGCTCAGCAGCGCTTACGAGCCAATACTGAGTTTTTGCAAACTTCGACCGCCCAAAACTCGTCTGGGAGGTCCATGTAGCACTTTTAATCTGCATATTCGTAATCAGCATCCGAGACTCTATCGATGTACCTAGGCCTCCATTCAAAGTTCCATGGGAAGTTCAAAACATTCCCTTGTAATAGGGAGAAGGAGAAGAAACTTAGGTTGACGATGTAATGTATAATGAATATACGGATCTGTTTCACGATAACTTACAACACCATTCAATTTGAATAGTCCGAACTGGTGAGCAACAAAGGGGATCAGACAGGAGAGTGTACGTTGAATAGGAGATAATAACTTAAACGTCAGTAGGGGTGTAATCAAGAACTTAAATTTTTGAGGTGTCAAAAGTTTTTTTTTCAGTCGTGTGCAACATGAAGGTAAAGGGACTGATTCTCAGAGTGGACGTCATTAATAATTTATTCTTGCGCTCAATATTGCTGGAGCTGTGATGACGTATAAAAATGAAACAAAGTGGTAAGATCATTAATAATGGAAGATTTATTCCGTGCAATGAGACGAACATCAGCATATAATCCTGTTTATCTATCCTCACACGTTCCTGAATGCAGAAGTATAACATGAATGGTACACAGATGAAACATCTCGTGTAGAAATAAAACTTCTGATTTGACATGAGCTCGAACTAATAAATCAGCAGAAGTGGAATCAGGAATCTAGCAGAAGCCCCATTCCACCAGTTTGATAATGGTGGCTGTTCTTCAGTCATGCTTACATGAACTTCGCGGACTGTTGTTTCATTAGCTGAGTGATAACTGTGTAGTTCCTACTGCTTCAGATTCTGATCATTTCGTTGGTATACACACGAACGATGCAGTGTTGAAACAAATTTTCTGGTTTGATCTATGGGCTCAAACTAATAAATCAGCAAGAGTGAGAGTGAGAGATTTGAAACAAATCTTCTGATTTGATCTATGGGCTCGAGCAAATGAACCAGCAAAGTGAAAGTGAGAGTCTGGCACAACCGTCATTCCACCAATTCAATATTGGTGGCTGTTGTTCAATCATGCCTACATGAATTTCGCACTGCTAGTTCATTTGCTGAATGAAAACAACGTGCAGATTCCACTGCTTCGGTTCCTGATATTTTGATCACGTCCACTGGCACACTTTACAAGTGTTTCACAAGGGAAAGATAATAGGTCGAAGTGTTCATTAGAGATGAGATGTATACCGGCTTCCAGGTGGCACACTCACACTCAAGGGAAATCAGCAGCGTGGGGCCCTCCCAATCGTAGCGGCGAGGCCGAATGGGTACGTTGTAGGTCCCACGAGCACATGGTCGAGGTTTGAGTCCTTGATGCGTGCGCTCTTTTGCGTTGTTATAAGAATGGTCTCTGTACACTGAAAAAAAACATTTTTGCATGATTATTCTGCTTGATAATGCGGTGACGTAATGTTTCTGAGGGAATGGAGTCAGAAAACATTCTTTACTCCTGGAAGGTTGAGTAGGTTCATCGTCTTCATCGTCACAAGTCTACAAGGGATCCACTGCATTGTCTTCTAGAGAATTGTCCCCTTCACGATCCTCATACTCTGCCTCATAGAGTTTTGAGGCGAAACTGTCGAGGACCTTCTCCCCTTCCTCGTTGGTGCTGCCGGAAACACCACTCTAAGGCAGAACATCTTTCAACACTATGTGAGTGACAAGTGACTGTTTTCCCATCAGGATCTCTGGCAAGATCGCCACGTCAAAACTACGTCGTGGTCAAACCTCTTCCACGTGTCCTCTCCTCGCGCAGAACTTCGGGTTGTTTCATCCAGTCGAGTCATTTGAGAATCGAGTTATTTTTATGGGCAAACTCATGCGTTGTAATGTAGTATTATTGTGAAAAACAAACTCATCAAAACAATAAAGGATGAAATCAACAGCCAAAAATGTTCGCCGTTGAATGGTCTACTATGGCCCCAGTTCCTTCAGAAACATTATGTCACGGCATTATCAAACAGAATAGTCATGCAAAAATCTTTTTCAGTGCACAGGAACCACTATCATAAAAATGCAAAAGAGCGCAAGTATCAAGCATTCAAACAAAACGACCTGCAACGCACCCACTCGGCCACGCTGCTGCGATCGGGAAAGCCCCACGCCGCTATATTGAGTGTGACTGTGCTCCCCTGAAAAGCCTCGTAACTTTGTTCTGGGAGGTCCGCAGCAGATATGAGACAGTTTCGTAATCCCCTTTCAAAGACCTGTCGGTATACACTCCAGTTCTTTGCGGACGGTTGGGCGTGTCAGCCAGTATGAGTGTGTCCCCTATCGGAGCTGTTCTCTCGGAGCCGTTCGGAGTAATACAAACATATGATACAGTATCGTCATTTTCCCGCTTCAACAACAGGTGTTTGGTTCTGCGCCAAACGCAGCCGCACTAACACGCCCAACCGTCCGCAGTGAACTACAGTATACATCTCATCTCAAACGGCCACTTCGACCCACCATCCTTCCCTTGTCAGCATACTACCAAGCTCCTCAGTTTCATGGTCTTCGTTTCATCATAGGGAGTTTCACTTCGATGCTACCGCTGCTTTTCACGAAGCGAATCACTAATTGAATTGAGAAACCACTTATTCATGCAATTAGTAATGAGGTGGGTTCTTCAGCGTATAAGCAGCGCAAGCGCACCACATTTACACTCGAAGGCGCGGGCTAAGAGGCAGGGGCGAGCAACATAAATCACGCCTACACCTAGTTAAGATGCCCATGAACGCACGACTAGTGCCAGGAAATGCAGTCAAAACTGTTTTCCCTTTTCTGCTCTGTGGCTCCGGCTAGTGCGAAGGGTAACCCTGTGCAGAGTTTGTATCACAAACGTGCATGGTATGGGCGCAAGACTGCATAAGGGTCGAAATTTAAAGAATCAGTGGTTGAATCGGTTTTCATTCTGCTGCTGTCGTGAAGCAATGAAACGCGTTTACTTACGCCTCTGCCTTTGACAGCTGAGCTACGATGGTTGCAGCTTACGTGTGGAGTGTAAATAAGCAAAGGTAACTCTTTCAACGCTTATTACTCAGTTACATCCTAGCCATCATCTTTCATCGTCATCTCCGCTCAGCCAAGTTTACGGTTCGTTAGAAACCCTCGCTGCTTCTTTTGAAACCGCCTTCCTGCTGTCGACTGTCAATGAATAAATAAATGCGCACAATCAATTTTGTACAGTGGAGTTCCCATCCGACCGTGCGGCGGACCACTTTGGCGAGAAGCTGTTGCGATCGATAACGGCTGATACGCCCATTCAACTGGTTTCTGTTGTTTTAGCTCTAAAGTTGATCTTCTCTAGGCCACAATAGGCAAAGGCAAGTATGCTTTACTGAAACTTGATTTTGTTTTGCATGGTTCAAGTCAATAACGCCGAAATCGAATGACGATATTAAAAAATTCAAGCAATTAAAAAAATCCGATGATAGGGAAAGAAATCATTTTTAGAGAAATTCATGCTAAAATCATGCGCAATGTGTTCTAGTTTCAGCAAACATACTCACCTTTCTGAATCGGAGTCGAAAAAAGAATAGTTTCAGCCTACAAGCTAAATGTAACGGAACTACAGCAAAAGTGCCGCAGAAGTCATCCACACCGAAGAGTGAGTGGATGGTGCGGCGGCCTGCGTTCGAGCGTAGAGTCAATGCCAGAGAGCGCAGAGGCGATGATGAGAATTGCCCAGGCCTCCGCCTTTCCACCACAGGCAACGGTCAAAACGGTCGCCAGCGTGGTCACAGGAGCGGCCCGGGAGGCGTGCAACAGAATCTCCGGGGCAGCGCTCGCGGCACGCGGCGCGTTGCGCGGCGAATGACTCAGCGGCTCACTTACGTGCATTTGTTAGCCGATAACTTTGCGACTGGAGCAATTGATTCACTACCGCGTACATCCGCAACATTTAGCAGGTTTCATTAATGATTGAAAATCTGATGATGTTTTTCTTGTTAGTAACACACGATTGTTTGGCGGTTTCATTAACACAACTTCAGGAAATAAACAGATACAAAAGAAATCAGATGAGGCCGTGATTCTCCCTATGTTTATGCGGATCACATGATTTGCGCAGTCGCTAGCGTCAATATAATAGACGGATGGCCAAGTTTTTCCGTGAGATGCTGTAAAACATGACAAACCAGAGCAAATGTTGAAGACCCCAATGAATTTCGTGCTCTCTCGAACTTTTATACCCTAACTGATAACTTAACCGCAACTGAACACAAGACTCGATCCTGGATGATATCAATATTAACCTTCTCTTCAATAACCCAATTCAAACCGCCAGAGCCCGCCTCGTCTTTTAAAGAAGTACAAAACACATCGACATATGTACTCTTCTACTGTCCCATAGTCTCTACAAGACACATCGACACATGTATCCTCCTACTCTCCCATAGTCTCTACTCCCTGCCGCTGCAAACGCTAGCAGAACGCTGGTGAAACACTGGCGAAACGCTGGGAGCGCTAGATCGATAGCGCTGGCGTATCGCTAGATTACTTTAGCGTTACACTAGCGTACGCTGGTGACGCTGGGAAGGCTAGATAGATATCTATCCTTTCCCCGACATTGCCGCTGGCTGGCGTGCGCTGGAAACGCTACGCAAAGTATAAACGCAGCCTCATACGAAGTTTTCCAAAATGCCCCATACAAAAAATGTGGTAATCACCGATACCATTTCGCACGCCAACAACAAACACCAACTTGAAAGAACAATTTTTTTTCGTCAATTTTTTCGAAAATGGTCGTTCTGAGATCGCAGCAAAAGTATAGTTCCACCGAACAAATTGAATATTCCAACAACATGTGTACAATGAATTTTGATCCAGTAAACTAATGGATGCGGTGGAACTATACTTTTGCTGCGTTGCCAGAAAAATCATTTTTGAAAAAATTGACGAAAAAAAGTTGTTTTTTTCAAATTGGTGTTTGTTGTTGGCATGCGAACTAGTATTGGTAATTACCACATTTTTTTGTATGGGTGCATAAAACGTCATGTAAGACAGGATTTTGTGAGATTCATGGGTGGAATTATGATTATGCTTCGCAGTGTATGTTGCAGGCCACGCCCACCAGCTGTGCCGGACGATTCTGTTGCTACACACTCGGACCGGCCCACCGTCGGATGAGAACTTTACTGTGTGCCCTCTCGGCACATTTTATCAGCTCTAACTAACTGTTATCACTTCCAATCGCTATAGCGTTAGCATCCGTACCACTTCCAGAAACCAACAAAACAAACAACTGTTGCTGTGGCGCGGCACGGATTCATTGACACTCCCTCCCTAACGAGGGAAGTAGACCAAGTATATGACGTACTCGATCGGGTATGGATTTGTACGCGAAAACGATGGGTTCCATCGTTTAGTAGATGACCACAAAAACGTGAAAGCAAGCGTTTTCTCGTCAGAAGGATGTGTTATTCGTGCTTAGAGGGTCAAAATACCCCCAGAAACGAGTTTTGGCCAAATTGTGATTCTGGCCGAAACTTCGAATAGTCGGATGGGTTATGAGTTAGGAGAGGGTGGATAGTGACCAAATCAATACACGACGAGCACGTCGTATAATTGATCTACTTGCTCTGCTGGGTCGTAAACTCTGAAGAATTTTGAAAATTAGTGTAAAAACTCCTACAGGAGACGAAGAATACTTTCGCGCGGACGGGATGCAAACCCACAATCAATGCCTAGGAAGCGACATCGTTACCACTAGGCCACGGTGGCACTGTCTGGCGATGGATCAGCAGCGCTTAGGCAGCGTTCAGACTTGTAGCGCTACGTCGCGCTACAACTGTACCAAACTCCAACTTCTCTTTATGTTTTTTCTTTTTAAATTCAATCCTTTTCTCTTTGTTTCTCATGTTTATCTGATGCTGAGCTCCTCTTTTCTACTTTATCTCATTTTGATGCAGTTTTTGATAGAGAAAACTGTGATGGTTGATTTTATGTGTCGTTTTCAACTTTACTTATTATTTATTTTCAGAGTTGCTATTAAGGTTTGATGTATTGCAGTGGTGCCTCATGTTGATCCCGATTGCGAAATTGTTTTCATTCTATAGGGGGACGGATCGCTTCTCGACATATAAAATCAATCATCACATGTTCTCTATCAGAAACTACATTAAAATGTGATAAAGTAGAAAAGAGGAGCTCAGCATCAGATAAAATTGAGAAATAAAGAGAAGGGGGTTGATTTTAGGAAGAAAAAAAACATAAAGGGAAGCTGGAGTTTGGTACAATTGTAGCGCGACGTAGCGCTACGTAGCGTACAAGTCTGAACGCTGCATTACGAGCCAAAACGGGAACGGGAAGCTGGAACCATTCCCTTGTAAGCCCATATCTTATCAGGTGTAATCGTTTCCTATCACTAACTGACAGCAGTTCCCATCCTATTCCTACATCTCTTTCTGCAACCAAGGTAATTTTGTTGTGGCGTACGTTACGAATTTGGTAACACTCCTCTTCTCAGGCCCTTGTCTGCCGTTAAAATGCTATCACTTAATGTCATCGACCGATGATGATCACTGACCGCTGTGTCACCCATGGATTCGGGCTATGCGGCTAAAAGAAAGGAAGTTATGATGTGGTACAGTTGAAAACATGGAGACTAAAGAAAACGAAGAATATCGGCCTCGTTCCCACCTCTTCGGCCAGCCACTTTCTTGCCCTACACGCTGAAGTTCAAGCAGGAAGGACTAATTTTTTACTACTGAACGTTCTCCATAGCTGAGCACGTGTTTGGCTGCGGGACCTTGTCATCAATGCAGGCGTTGCACATTAAGATAGATCGGGTAGAGAACCGAGCTCGACCAAACACGAGAACCATTACCCCTTCCCACGCGCTCTGAGCTGCGAAAAGGGCGCGCTACTGTAGCTAGGAACCGATTCACCTCGCATAGAGGGGACCGCTCTAAGATAGGTGTATACAGTTTGTCTTTGAAGGGAGTACGGGTGACAAAAGTGATGTTTTTTAGGTTCGGCATTCATAACAATAATTCAATCGGCTCACCCAGAAAATCGGGGATACCATCGAAACTGCTATCTTCCAAAGCGGCGCAATCTTTATCACTTAGCTGGTCGTACATTTGCATTACACTGAAATTGATTTTCGTGCAGTGCAACTATAAAGGCGAGTCTAGTAAGCAAACAATGCTTTAATTTTTACTGTCGCGCCGATGCGCTTTTCGATAATTTTCCTTCCATCTGTTGAAATGCACATCGCAATATCTGGAATATATTTCATGTTTGGAAGTGCAACATATTTCATGTCTGGAAATGCTACAATTTTTGACAGAGCGAAATATCCTCTACCCACCGAGTCAATAAATTTCCTTACTTTCCGTGGTAGTTGCACGTAGAACCTTTTTTTCTCATTAAAAGACAATCCTTCTTGTCCGGGAATGTCGCTCATCTGAATGCATCAGTCGATTAAGCTTTTATCTATGTAGTCAAGGATCGAAAGAGACTTTTTCATGGTCTGCGAGCAACTAATACTGAATTCCTTGGATGACGCCATTTCTGCTTTTCTCTGTGCTCTCTTGCCTGAGTGGTGCTTTGTGACCGCTATGACCTTTGACATTCCAACTTGTCCGCACCAAATGGCTCATCCACCCCGGTGTCTCCTTCCTTCGAAAAGCTAATCTGCTGACTTGCGTCATATTTTTTTTGTACCCCAAGATGCCTTGACAGTCCCAGTTCTTCAGTGCTCTGCGCTCTTGCCTATCGCGACAGGACTCCCACCAGAAGTTTCAGTTGCCACGTTATGCTTTTTTCATATGAAGCAGGTTGTTAGGAAGAATAATGAACATCAAAGGCTGGCTGTGCACGCCAACACCCTAAAACATTTATAAGCGGACTCGTTTCACTGGAGTCACAATCATCGTATACTAGCATTATCCAGAACTTAATATGACGGTGCACGCCAACTTTCAAACACGTTTTGTAAGCAAACTCCTTTCACTGGAGTTTCAATCATTATATACTACTTTTATCCCAAACTCAATACTTTGTGAACCAAGATCAAATTGAATTAACAGGTACGCAAGATATCAAGTTCACAATCAAATGCAACACCTCTAGCTCTCGTCAACCTTCTCTTGTCCGTGTTCACAGGAAATTCGGTAACAGAAGCATCTGCGCGGTCAGCGCTGCAAGCATTTGACCCGTACCCCGCTGTCGACTTGAAGGACTATCCATTCAGAGAACAGAGCATCATATGAGTAATACGTCGGCAGCACAAGCACACGATCGTGCCGCAAAAGAAAGATACCCGTGAAACTTGTGCAGCTGGGAAAAAAATCAGTGAGTTAAACTACTAATGTCGCTGGAGTCAATGAGAATAAGGGCCCGAAGCGCATTGGAAATTGCGAAGACAAACTGTGCGCTCACTTGCAGAATCTGCCATGCGCGTGATGGATGGTATGTACCTGTACGTGCCGTGCTCACCACTCACAGGAGCACAGGAATGGAGTAGGAGGGCAGTCTTGTAAGAGAGAAGTTTCTGCATGCCTGCCCTGCCGCCAAGGTACAGTTCGTCAGACAACACTCAGAGGATATTCTGTACGAATACAGCGACGACTGAAAGAGGTGGTGCGCGAAATGGGTCGTGTTCAGGGAACTTATCGCTCTTGTAGAGTTACAGATCACGTCTAAAGAGCGCTCCAAAGTTTCCTCGCCTTGTGGTTGCATTCCGCTCAAGAAGGGTTGAGCTCGAAGTAAATATATTGTCTAAGAACTTCGTCTGCAAGAATGTGTTTCGCATATTGAAGCCTTAATCCTTTTCTTGCCTATTTTCCCTTTCCTCCTTCCCTATCCCTATAATGAAACGATGGGTTTCATTCAACAATCATCACTTTTTATTTTTCGCTGTTCTGATTATGCGCAAAAGAGGACCAGAGAGCTTCCAAAGATATTGAGGGGGGAGAAACTAGGGATCAGAGAGCTTCCAAAAATAATGAGGGGGAAAAACTAGAAGTTTTTCACGCTTACTCCGTCCCTTTCCCTGCAGCTAGCGGATTATCAATCAAAGAACGATGATGGACTGAGTAAATTACTTACTCTAGCCAATGGAGCGTGTGTGTCACCATACTTTTCCTTTAACTTGTAAAGAACTGTGTCTGTTATTTGTAGAACTGTGAGTATTAGAGCCTGCGCATCCGTCCCTGGAAAACCGACTAAATGAAAGCAGTTGTTCCATTTTCATATAGAAACCCTTTTTGAGAGAACAGGTCCATTATGTGTCACGCTCATCTCTCATTAAAATGGAGCTGGGCTTACCTTGTTTCCTGATGTATAAAGCGCACCTTTGCCTTGAACGCAGCCTTTGCTATAGGTGCGCGACAGTGGAGCAGAAAGGTATGATGCTCGGGTGCCGCCTTCCAACTCGGTTTGTGCAATCCTCGAGGTAGGGCCTTCGCGTTGAGGTAGGGGCCCTCGCGTCGATACGGAAATCTACAGCGAGTGCTGTCAGCGGTGAGAACAATCAGAGGGGGGAGAGCGCAGACATGTAGGGCGTCTGGTTATGGCAGCGCTTGCAATCCGTGCAATCCTTATCCTTACATTTTATAAACCACTAACTCTGTGTGTCGGTTTGTCGGTATGTATGTATGTTTGTCTGTCCGTCCGCAAAATGCTTCACGGGATCAAACACGCCAGTGTGAGAGAGTAAACGACCGCTAGCCGGTGGCGAAACCGTTGGTGCAGATGTATCAATCCAATGTTTTGTGATTACACCCTGCAGTATATAAGAGAACCATGTAGTGTACTCCAAACCATTGCACAAGCTGCTCGCGTGGCAGGTGGACGTGAGCACGTGCAGCGGCCGGGATGGGGAGTGGGGAGAGTATAATGTGGGTGGGTGGGATTAGTGAGGGAGAGTACGAGAGGGGAAGCTTAGAGTGCGTTTAGTAAAAGCCCATCACAAGTGTGGTAATAAAAGCGCCAATGAAAGGGATAAGTTGAATAGAGGAAGGATCAACCGCTAGCAGAGTCGCGAATAAAATCCATGTTTTGGTATCACTTCCGCCGGGCCCGCTCAGCAAATCCATTCTTTATCTCAGAAGAAGGCATGCGGCATCAGCCGGCAAAGCCAGCTGGTCCTTCTATTCTATAAAGCACTAACTTTGTGTGTCGGTTTGTCGGTCTGTATGTATGTAAGTATGTAAGTATGTAAGTATGTAAGTTTGTATGTTTGTCCGTCCGCAAAATGCTTCACGGCTTCGAGTTCGTAGAGGCCCAGAACGACCGCTAGGCAAACAGGCAAATCGGTGCGGAAGTATCAATCCAATGTTTTGATCGTGATATCGGCCCTCCGCTATATAAGACAACCATACGGTACACTCCGAGCCATTGCACGAGCTGCTGGCGTGGCAGCTGGACGTGTGCTCGTGCGGGGGCAGGGTGGGATGGGGCCGAGGGAAGGGGGGGGGGCACTGAGCTCCCCCCCCCTCTGCTTCCATCCCCTGCGCGTGCTCAGACCGATCTGAGCGTGCGCAAGAGAAGGAAGCAGAGGGACGGTCCGACTGGAACACTGGGCCTTCTTTCAAGGTGCGATATAGGCTACTCTGGCACAAGAATATGTGGGTGACAAGAACTGCTAGCCGCTGATAAAGGGAGTTAGAGTGGAATGACAACATACTCATAACGCGGTGCACAGCATCAGTTAGGCGTTGATTTCAGCAAATGATATCAAGGGGAAGGTGGGACAATGCGACGGCGGGTGACAAGAAATGATAACAGCCGATAGGGCCTGATAGGATTTTTGCAGTTGTTGTTCAATCAAACGTGGAGCCTCCACACTACGAAATTATAAAGTTCTAGGATAGCGACATTGATGACGAGTGACAAGCAATTTTATCAATTGATAAGTAAGGATAAGGGGACATTTTCACGACATCTCTGACCACTACACTCCAAAAAAGCCTCTCAGTAAGCGAAATTTCTCCGCAGCCATCACTCCTCTGATAGTACTTGAAAATGTACTCATCCCACTGGGGGGGGGGGGGGGGGGTATACTTCGCCTGAAACAGGAAGTTTAGAGAAATCAAAAATTCCAACATTGGAACACACTTTATTGCGTATCAGTGAGTATTTAAATATTTTTTTTTTTTGCTTTTCAACGTTATATCACTGATGAGAACGAATAACGAAGTAGTTTGTAAGATTCAATGAACGTTGCCTAAATATTGTCATCTGCAGCCATTCATGCAACCTTAGCAGGTGGATTGCATGTTAATGACAAGTTAATCGCCCATCGTTGGTTGATGCATGTAATAAAAACGGAATGTATTCATCCACTGTGCAACATATACTGATATTCTGTACTTTCTATCTATTTCTGAGATCTACGTATAGAATGGGCGTTTTGGCCGAAACCAGCACGCCTTCCGCAACTCTGAGGGGTGCAGATTTCGCTAGGTTACTCTGTCTATTATGATTCGACCACTACCGCGCAATATGAGCAGCTCATACAATTAACTAATTCCATCCCGTTATGATGTGCGCCTGGCGAAGCCAGGCCAGTTCGGCGAAGCCGAGCTAAAAAGAAGGAGGAGAGCTCGGCGTCAGCCGGCAAGGCCGGCTGGTATTCTATAAAGCACTAACTCTGTGTGTCGGTTTGTCGGTATGTATGTAAGTATGTTTTTATGTCTGTCCGTCCGCAAAATGCTTTACGGGTTCGAAAAGGTTAGTAGGAGGGGAATACGGCCGCTAGACAAACCGGAAATCCATTGGTGCAGAAGTATTGATCCAATGTTGTGATTGTGATAACAGCATATATAGGGCAACCATACATGCGTGGAAGCTGGACGTGTGCTCGTGCGGGGGCAAGAGAAGGATGGAGGGATACTCCCCTCTTCCTTCCCCTGCACGTGCTTAGCTGGGTCAGCACGTGCAGGGTAGGGGAACAGGGGGAAGATGTTGGGTGAAGGGGGTACGATGAGGGGGTGCGTAGCGCACGCTGGAGCACACAGCAAGAGAGGAGGATACAACCGCCAACAAAACTGCAGACTAATTCAAATAAAGTAACTAACAAGATGTTATTTTGATTGCGATAATATTAGGTTGTTCGAAAAGTGATGCGACGCTTTGATTGAATTGTTCTAGAGAAAGACCAAAAATCATTTTATATGTTTTTATATCTGATTAGTGGAGATTGTCCTCTGGGGTTTCTGCACATGTGTATATCATGACTTTATGAAAGTTTTCAAAGCTCAAAAGTCCCTCAGGCTCTAGGTACTTTTTGACTTATCCCATATCATGAGTTCCTGTAGGGTAACTCAGCCGTAATCGAGGAAGCTAACGCTTACGTTTGCGGAAGGATATCGCTTGCCATGGCAGAGGGTAGCTTTTGCATCAGCGCGTACAGGCTGAACTTATTTAACTCGTAGTTAGGCAATGTATAGATCGCCCACCAACACAGAATGACGGCCCTTTACTCAAGCTTCTCGAGGCGTAGCCAAAGGTAACCACCACTAAGTTGGCAACCTCTCTAGGCTCTACCTGGCTGACAACTGCCATGCTTCTCCGCAATCTCGGTTATCGGAAAAAATTTTTGTGAATGCCTCGTGAGTTGACCCGTCTGACAAGTTATACCAAATGACCGTGACTAAGTTTTCATTTCCTTGTACACAGCGAAAGAACTTTTAAGAGATCTTGTGGTTGGTAGCGAGTGTTGGAGTCCTTCTGCACATCATGTACATGTCCCTCGCAGGATCTCTCAAACAGAAAAGTAGATTGCTTAGCCAAAAACAGATGTGCATGGGATAAACGTTTCAGTGTGTTATTGGTGGGACTTCAGAGCGGTATCAATGGATACTAACACTGTTGTAAGGACCACGGTACGCCTCAATCGACTTAAAAATATGGATGAAGTCACGCTTGAATTCATTCGGAAATACTCAATTTTTCTCTACTACTCGGCTATGCGAAGACCGCATGTGGTGATTAGTGGGCAGGAGTGGCATGTGACTCGTTTTAAAAGTTTGTAGCTCAGTTCCAGAACACCAAGAACCGAGAAAAAGAGGATTAAGGTCAGCGAGCTGGCCGATTGAGGATTTTGGGGCACAAACACTGCGAGCAGGGTCCTGCTACGAGGTGGGCGGAGCCAGACAAAAATTCTGTAAAACGGTCCCAGAGCACTTCTAAGACGGGACAAATTGAGTTGGTCGCCCAAATGTGGGGCGTAAGCGTTGTGGACGGGGCCAGCCCGAGGTGAGCGGAGCCAGACAAAAAATCTGCAAAACGGTTTCAGAGCGGTCCAGACACGGTCAACATGTAAGCAGAGATGTGCAGGACCTCAACTTTTGGATATATGCCAAGTGTTGAGTGCGCCTGTGGTGTGTTGTAACCCGCTCCCACTGGGCGGAGCGCACGACGTACTTATCTTACTGAGTTTCAGCGCGTATTCTGCCATACTCCTAACCATCGGTCGTCATAGGTATTAGATTCCAGTCGGCACGGCTGCTGATGCCAGCGTTCCTCCTCCTGTGATACGGCCCAAGTTGGCCGGACGGGCACGGCTTCGCAACAAATTCCTTCCCGAGCTATTTTCTCGCCGTAATCGATGCACTTAAGTACCACTCCATACTAATAGTCAAAATTGCAGGGATGATGTATTTGTCGAGAAGCGTCACTCATGAGTACAGAACAAAAGCCTGATATCAGTTGAGTCTAGAAAGATGTGAAGGAAGGTTCGCGCGGCAAAGCCGCGCCCGCCGGGCACAGCCGGGCTGTATCAGAAGGAGGCGCGCCAGCGTCAGCCTTCGAGCCGATTGTACTATATCAGTCATCAGGCACAGCTGGGTGTGATGTTGGTCTTCAGAGGGAGGGCCCGCGATCGCCGTTTGCAAGAGGTGGAGCTGAGAATAATGGACCGCGTTCCAAGTGGAGTCTTCTTCTTCTCCCTAGCGTTACTCCGCGCCGTCGCAAGGTCCGCTGTTCTCGTTAGACGTTGCGACTTGTTCTGATCCACTGCATCTTCTCGCGTGGCTTTCAATTCAGTGAGGTCCTTCTTGACAAGGTTCCTCCATCTCTTCTTGAGGGCTCCTCCTAGACGCTTGCCACCTAGTTTGAATTCCATTGCCTTCCTCATTGGGTGGTCTTCAGGCCTTCTCAGTACGTGCCCATACCATCGCAGTCGCTGCTCTCGTGCCTTCAGCTGGATCAAAGCCGTCTGTGTGACTGCCCTGACGTACTCGTTTCTGACTCTGTCGAGTCGTGTTCAACTGCAGACCCATCTCAGCATCTTCATTTCTGGGTGGAGCTGCCTTTCATGGTTCTTGCAGATGGGACAGCACTCTGCCGTGGAGCATTAAAGGCCCCACCACCGCCCGTTACACCTTGCCCTTGAGCGTTCTCGAGCACCACCGGTCGCACAGGGTGCTAGTGGACTCCCTCCATTTCATCCAGGCTGCGTTGATTCGCACCTTCACCTGGTCCACGCTGCTGTCAGTTGCTAGGTTGCTCAGGTGTTGGAATGTCCACGGTGGGTTCGGTAAACTCTTCGGAGCTCAGAACTTGGTCTTCTTCACGTTCAGCCGAAGTAAATTCTCAGCGAGCACATCCTGCCATCGCTGCACCTTGTCCTGGAGTTCTTCCATACTTTCCGCCATCAAGGCGATTTCGTCGGCATGGAGAGTGGTTTTTAGTGGCCCTCCATGAGTTTTTGCCATGACACTCAGAGTCAGGAGGAAGAGGAACGAGCTGAGGGTATATTCTTAGTGTGAACCAACTGTACTGTTCACCTCCTTTGCCAAGCCGTTAGGGGTGCGTACAGCTGATTCAGCCCCATCGTACATGTCCTTCACTAGACCAGGTGCTCTGGAACGTTACGTTCTCTGAGCACTGTACACCGTACAGGCTGAGGCAGGCGGTCGAGCGCCTTCTCAAGGTCCAGGAAGGCTAGGCAGCAGAATCGCTTCTTCTCTCGATACTTCTCCATCACATGCCTAGTGATGAAGATGACATCATTGATGGGCCTTTCTGGCATGGAGCCGAACTGTTTTTGCGAGGTAGGGATAATTCCCTCAACCTTGGACGAGGCGCTCGTACAGCTTCATGATGAGGAGTCAACTCGATGCCGCGGTAGTTGGCGCCGAAGATGGGAACGATTGTACTGCTCCTCCAGTCATTGGGCATCCTTGCTTAAGCGTTACTTTGTGGTGTGTTAGCCGAATCACCCCATGCTCTTCAAGGGCCTTTCATGCCTCTATCGGTACTCCATCCGGAACCGCTACTTTCCCTACTTCGTTCTTCTTAGCTCTCGGCAGACTTCGTCCCCCGTCCAGGGAGTGATGGGACCTGCAGTCGCCTCTATCTGTGGGCTATCCTTGCGAGGAAATCCTTTGTTCAGAAGTCTCTCAATGTATTCTTCTCACCTCTTTCTGACTTCGGCTGGTTCCCTGAGAGTGGCCCCATTCCTATTCTTCACTGTCTTTGCGACCCTCATGTCCTAAGCAGCACGATGACGAGCTGTTGCCAGGCGGAAGACACTCTTCTCGGCCCTCCAGCTTCTCATACAGGAAAAAGCTCCCTGTACCCCCTGATACGCTTTCGCTGAGCTATTTGAAATGGTTTATGTGAGCAACAGTGATCATATGAGATTTGCTGATATGCCCGGATCCTTCCTCTCTATACTTGACTCGCATTGGTTCAGTGATCAAGGAATACGATGTTCTCTCGAAATGGAAATCTTGTTCGTCTCTAACCCTTGATGGTGATCCTTTCCATTTCGCTAAGGGAATCCTACCCTCTATCATGGTCCTCTCAAATATATTTTCAAAAAAATTGTGGCTTAGTGCTGTTCCGCGCTGAGGTTCCAGAGAGGTGAGACGCTCATATGTTATACCTTTTCCGAAGAAGTCTTCCCGTAGTAACCCAATCAACTATAGGCCTGTTAGCATAACTTCAGTGTTCTGCAGAGCATTCGAAAAAATTATTAAAGAGGATCATCGTAGAGCATTCGGAAGGCAACAATATCTTACCGGACTGCTAGCATGGATACAGACAAAAGCAAGTCTACAGTTACTCAAATGATTGTTTAAATGGCTGGGCAAGGGCTCTTAGCAAAGCTTCACCACGTTGGAATTCATCGCAGGATAACATCGTGGATTGACTCCTTTCTTCGGTATCGCTCATTTCAAGTACATGTCAGGGGAACCTTTTCCAGTGTCAGATCGGCTCCCAGTGGTGTGACACAAGGGGGGACCTCTCTCAGGTGCTTTTTTGTATTTACACTCATGACTTCCGCACTAGCGGAGTTATATGGAGTTAAATGCAGTTTGCCGATGATGTTGAAATATATAAGCCCATAGTAGACAATGCGGATACTATTAGAATCCAAGTAGCCATCGATGCAGTCGTTAAATGGTCTAACTTATGGGGACTGCAACTGGCCTCTGATAAAACTTCAGTTCTTCGTTCAGGGAGGTCTATATCTTACAACAGCTACTGCTCAGGTAACTCTGCTTTGCATAACGCCAACCAAGTCAAAGATTTGGATTTCATAATTGACAGTAACTTAAACTTTGAATCTCATTGCTCAACCATTGCGAAGGAAGCTGAATTTAAGCTTTTTCTACTCTTTAGATGCTTGTATACTTAGAAAAAACATATGCCTGCTCTATTCTGGAATATGGATCCACGATCTTTTTTCTTCATTCGAAAAATTCCATTTATAGGCTTGAAGCTATTCAAAATAGCTTCACTAGGAAGGTTTTGATTCGCGCCTAGGGGTTCAATTATGAGGCTACACCAATAGGTGTCATGCGGAGAAAGATGCTTGCTCTTGACTCTCTTCTGTGCCGGCGAAAAAAATTTAGATTTGTTGATGTTGTTTAAAAGACTTAGAGGCAAGTTTTCTTTTGATAGGTAGATCTTTTCACTCATCTTCCCTTAATACCAGAGGTGTTAATTCCCAAGTATTTCTGCCCAAGGCGAGGACAAGTGTTAGATCTAATTTCTTCTCATTGCGAGCATCCGTGGAGTTTGCTAAACTTCTTGAAAAGTTCCCTATGCCAACCAATATTGCCCGACTTAAGCATCTCTTGCACAAGTTCTACGTGAACGCTCTGCTTCACTTTCTCCATCCCTGCTTATAGTTTTGTTGGAGGCTGATCAGAAATCCTGAACCTATTCTCTTCATTTTTTTGTTGTTATATCAAGTTTTATCTAGTCGTTTGTTTTCTCCTTTATTGTCAGTTTGTGTTGTTTCCTTTTTTTTGTGGTTGTGATTTTACATACATGTCTACCTCATGTATCTGGCGTACATGCAACAAATAAAAAATAAGTGGAAATCATCTGCTGAAAAGCGATTGCTCCACCTAACTGTATTCTTTAATAGTGCCTTTGGATTCTCATCAATTATTTAGAAAGCTGTCATATGGCTGTCATACCTACCTTCAAAATAAGGAGCACAACTGATGGGATCCAACCATGCGACGGTCGCAGCAACTATTAATAGTGGTCGGAACATCGATGTGCAATCGAAATGTAAATGGAAAAAGGCAACGACCTTGTAACTTTTATAGGGCTACTCTTATCACTGGTTATCATTGCATTGCTATGGATGCTAGGTCAACAGGCTGTCATTTCCATTCACGATGGGATGCATATTGGCGTGAGCGTCTCGGGACACTAAACTCAAAATTATCACAAGAAAGCTGAGTTATGGGCAAAAGTCGAACCCCAGCGGGAGTTGAACCCGCGCCTTACGGTTTCCGGGCGAGTGCGCTATCCGTTACGCCACAAGGGCCCAGGGTTAACGTCTCAGATCAACTGCTTTTATGCCGTAGCCCATTAGCACTCACACGTTTAACCTGGTGAGCCGGTCAGCCCTAATCGTTAGATATCTGCAATGAACCGCGAGACCGAAGGCTTTAGAATTTTGAAGTTGTTTTTTCGGTAATGACTGCTACTTACGTCGCAGTTCGCGTTCCGAAAGTTATCACAAGAATGCTGACCAGGGAACGTCAACTGGTCGCCAAGGCCATTCAAGATGAGATGCATATCGACATGTAGGTCTTGGAAGGACTGACTCAAACCTGCTTTCAACATTTGGAGCTGGCCGGGGGAGGGGGAAATCTGGCATAGCACTCGCTGACCGTTAATTGCGTAGCTCAAGTTAAGTTCACAGTCACATGTGGTCGACGGTGTAGTGGCTAGGCAGGTTGCTTCAATATGGGAAGTCATGGGTTGGAATCCGTGACAATTCTGCGCTTTTGCATTTTCGGAACAGAGAAACTATTTCTAATTTATTATTTTGTTAGGCTTGTTCTCATCCGCAGGAAAACAGTGAAATGCCGGCGACTGCGCTTCTCGTTCAAAGGCAGTTGGCACGGTCCTTCCTATCCTACTATATATAATCCGCTATGTGTGTCTGTGTATGTATGTCTGTGTCTGAGTGGTGTGGTGTGTCGATGTGTGTGTTGTGTGTCACGAGAAATTCATTAGCGAGGTTCGCCAGAAAGACAGGATGACAGTTCCAAGAAGTGAATATACATGGCAGCACGGGAACACTTTTGATGCAGAGTGTCAGGAGGTGATACACTTGAGTTTTCGGCGTAGCTGATTCTCGATTCGGCCTTCGCATGCGGAGTAGCAGAGCAGAAATGAGATTTCGGCCGATTCAGTAATTTCAGGCGTTGCCTCATCCATGTTTCGACTTAATTAGAGTGGTCTGTGGTCCTTACAGCCTGTGCTAGTATCCAGCGATTACCTCTCCGAAGGTCCACCAATTAAACACGCTTGGAAATCTGTTTTCCCATGCACATAGCTGCTCTATCGTGAAGCGGTGTACTTTTTTGCATGAGAGATCCGAAAGGTCCATCTGTGCGCGATGTACGCAGGCTCCCCCACTCGCTACCACCCACAGCATTCATCAAATGCTTCTTCCAGTGTGTCAAAGCAAAAGAGAAAACTCAATCACGGTCTCGGTATGAGTTGGTTCAGGACGGGTCAATCAATGAAGCGATCCTTCACAAAAGTTTTCCCGATAACCGAAGATCACGGAAAAGACATGGCAGGAATCATTGGCTGGGGCCAGAGCAGGTGCCAAACTTAGGTCGGTTACGTTCGTGCCTGTGCTCAGAGCTTAAGAGACGGCCGTCGATTCTTACTGTGGCCGCATTACATTCAGCTTGAAAAAAAAAAAGCGCTTATGACGAAGTTCTCTCGTTGCCATGGCAAACGATACCCTTCTTCAAGGCAGCGGTATGGCGTAGCCTTCCTCGACTACGGTGAGTGGCCATCAGTAAAACATTGATATAGTCATGCAAAATGTACCACGCTTCCTTGGAGGGACTTCTAAGCTTTTGAAAACTTTCCTTAAAGTCTGATATACCCGTTTGCAATAAACTCAGAGGACTGTTTCACTAAATTCGGATGAAAACATTCGAAATGTTTCTGTGGCTCGATTTCTAGAACATTGCAGATTAAGTGTCGCAGACTTTCCGTCCAACCTAAAAAAAAAGTTCTTGTCGTTGCTAACTTAATATAAGTATATACCCAGTCGGATCGCACGGGTCACGCCGTGGTCTTCCTCCTTTCTCTGAGCTCGCTTCGGCCGAGGCTGCCTGGGCTTTCGCCAGCGGGTCCATAATTTTAACGAATTCCTTTCGTTAGTGGGTGGTTTCATAAGGGCTGTAGTGATCGAATCGTAACCGACCAGAGAAGCTTGACGATCCCGCACAAATCAGCACAAGTTCTAATTTACGCAACCGGTGTAGCCGCGCCATGCCCAGTAGAATACATAAAATCTGTTAGAGTAGATTTACATATGTAGTCGGGCAAATACAGCGCAAACTATGAATGCTCAGTGAATGGCGATTCGTTATATCATTATTATGCACCGGGAATGCCTACACGACGAACGGGTTTCTTTTCATTAGATGCATTCGGCTCGTTTGAAGTTGTTTTTCGGTCTCCTCAAATTTCCGCTTGAAGATTCCGCGTTTTAGGGCGAAAAACTACATACCCCCCCCCCGCCCCGCTCGTCGGGACATCGAATATATGGTAAGGCGACTTAAGGCATCAGGGAAGTGATGGCTGAAGGAAAAAGTAATGCACACTAAGCCTTTGATCTTGGTATAGTGATAAGAGAAGGTATATGATAATGGACCCTTAGCGTTTCTTATCAATTGTAAGATCCTGGTTCAGCCCGTTATCATGTCCCTATCACTGAAACTCTGGTAGTGTAAAGGGGCTCCAGCAATTTTTGGAACTGACAGCTGGGCAACATTTCCTTAATCAGCCCTATAGCTGTTATCCCTTTAGCGCCGTGTCCATCTCCAACTTCTATAATCAGTTGGTTGAATTCACATGCCTAGCTGATTGCTGTGTCCCTTTAAATGTGACCTTTACGCATTCTAACTCCCTTATCAAATCCTGATCAGCTGCTATCATCCCTTCAACCCTCAATAATTTCCTGTCTCACGTTGCCTATATATACCTTGGCAACCAATGTCCCATTTACTGTGATCCCGACTATGGGCTGGTCACCCCTCGCCCTCTTGAGCCTTAATCGTCTATTCACTGCCTCTCATTTCCCCCCCTTCACCATCAATAATGTCCGTCCACGTCCCTTATCATTCCTTGGAACCAATGTCCCTACTGACTGTGTCCCGGCACTATGGCTCGGGTCACCGTCCCCTTCTGAGGCCCTTTATGCGAATTCTTATCAGTGCTTCATTTCCCGGTACACCCATCAATATGTTCCTGTCCCAGGTCTATATCATACCTTGGAACCAATGTGCCAACTGTTACTGTGTTCCGTACTAATGGTGTTCCGCCCCTCCCTTCTAAAGGCCCCTATCGAATCTTGATCAAGCGTGCTAATCAACATTCTCACCCACCAAAAGTGTTCCCGTCTCACGTATATCACTTCTTGAACCTGTCGTTCCTATCTTTTGTTTTCCTGCCGACGCTCCGCTTATGAAATTTCGTGGACGACAGACTGACGCACACACAAACCACACACAAAACACACACACAACACACACTTACAGACATACTTAGCGGATTATATAGTAGGATAGTAGGTAATGAGGTATTTTCTTAAGGCTTTATCAGGGAAGTGATGGCTTGAAGGAAAGAAGTATGCCACCACTGAGCTTTGATACTTGGGGATATAGTGATAAGAGAGGTAATGATAATGACCCCTTATCGTTTCGGATCAATTGATAGATCCTGTCAACGCCGTTATCAATTGTCCTATCACTGAACGTCTGCAGTTGTAAAGGCTCCAGCAAGTTTGACTGACAGTGCGGCAACGTTCCTTAAATCAGCCGCCTATCAGCGTTATCAGCCTTACGTCCGTGTTCCCATCTCAACCTTATATCGTTTTCTGGAATTAATGCCTAGCTGAAGCTGTGTTCCGGCGTTTGATAAGATGGGACCTTACCATTCTACTCCCCTTATCAAATCCTATCTAAGCTGCTAGCATTCCCGTCACCCACAAAAATGTTCCTGGTCTCAACGTACCTAATTCATACCTTGAAACCAACTGCCCCTGTAGACTGTGTCCCGCACTATGGGCTCGTCACGCCCTCCCTTCTGAGCCCTTATCGGAATCTTATCAGGTTGGCTTCATTCCTCAACCCATCAATAATGTCCTGTCCACGTCCCTATATCATACCTTGAAACCAAGATCCCAGCTGTTACTGTGGTCCCGCACTATGGCTCGGTCAGCCCTCCCCTTTCTGAGGCCCCTTATCGAATCTATATCAGGTGCGTCATTTCCCTGTCACCCATCAATAATTTCTGTCCCAGTCGCTATATCATTACCTTGAAACCAATGTGCCCACTGTTACTGTGTCCACGTACTATGGGCTTGGTCGCCTCCCTTCTAAGGCCCTTATCGAATCTTATCGGTTGCTTTATCACATTCTCTCAACCCACCAAAAGTTTTCCACGTCCTTTTTGCCAGTATATCACTTCTTGGAAAACTGTGGTCATCATACTTTTTCTGCGGACGCTCGCTATGAAATTTCGTACAGACAGACAGCGCACACACAAACACACAAACACAACACACACACACAGCTTAGACAGACAATAACTAGCGGATCTATATATAGTTATATAGGTGGTTATAATGTGACTGCAGCTGGTGGCGTAGCTCATTTTCCGCTCAAAAGCGCAACAGGGCCGAACGCAGTGATACACTGCTGCCGCCTTCATACTTCCCCTTACCCGCAGACGCACCGAATGCCAGGCAGCTAGCCACAGTTAAACGCATACTTGCCTGGCTCTCTAACTTCCGATTGATCTCCACCGCTAGGTAGTTACGTGTTTCGTCGTGTAACTTTGATACTGATGCAAGCACCGCACCTTTAGGGTGGCGCGGGTGGAGTATGAAACCGGTTCTTGGTACCTCTAGTACACCCGCTACTCCTGCGGATCCATTGTCCTCGCACATCACAGTGCCGTAATCGGAGGTGGGTGTACAGTTTGTCTTAAGGATAAAATATTTTTTTAATATCTCACGTTCATCAATGAATGAATCCATATTGCCTAGCGTACACCAAGTTATTCACCAGTAACAGCAAGTAGGAAGGTTACGGCGTCGCACACCGTGTTTGACAAAAGAGCGGATGGTAATTGACGGAAAGTTTTTTCAGCAGTGTGATTCTTCAAGGAGCCCCACTTTCTCAGTTCAGAGCATCAGAGAACCCAGCATATGCCAACGTTCTCAGTGACTTGTAAATCGAGTTCGGACGAGTTTCCCATAGGCACCGCACCAATCACCGCTAGCGAAGATACGGCTACAAATATGTACCCATGTATGCATGCAGCATCACGGCCGCTTCATACCAATCCCTTCGCTTAATAACTTGCTTAGCATAGCATATAACCGCTATGCAGCGAATGCCCAGGGTCGCGGAATCCTATCTTGCCAGGAGTATTGATCCTTGTTGTCTTGGGGATTTATCGTGCCAACTGCCTTTGAAACCCGCCGACCTGCCCTGAACGTGAGCAGGGTGATATCCAGAAAATGGTGAAGGCTAAGCTATTCAATGGAAAATGAAGACAGCGCTAGATATTGGCACACTTTTGCACTGCGCAGAGGACAGAGTAATATTTGAGTGAAGTGAAGGGAGGGAAATCAGCGCGGTTATTCAAAACACTCCTCGTTGATATGAACACAAAAGAGAAAAAGAACTCAAAAATCATGTGAACTCAAAAAAGTTTTTTCTGCTGCGAGCTTCTGAGCAGTCCAAGAAAGCGTTAAAGAAGTGTTTCAAGAGTTCGCAATGCACACAGGTCAATAGAAAACACTTCAGTTTTTCGCAGGAAAGATTCGGGTGGGCACGGATTCGGTTTTTGCTCATGCAAGAGACTCCGACTTACGTGAACACAAGGAAATATTAGAATTCTGAGGCACACTTTAGTGACTTAGGAGATTGATCTATACAGGGGGGGGGGCAAAAAAGTTACTTCGATCGAGTCACATATCAGCAAAGTTTTCGCTGCCCAGACAGAGGACGTGGATACGAGTACCAGGGCGGAAGATACCCAAGGTGTTCCTCTATAAACAGGAGCTGGCTCTCGCCCATCACCTTCATGTACACCAAAAATGAAGTCATCTCCAGTCGCGGCCTGACTGGAGAAGACCTTTGGAATTCTGTCACCCTCAAGCAGCTGCGAAACTTCTAGTGTGGAGTCACCCATGGATAGCTACCTGGAAGCCAGTGCTCTTGATCTGGAAGATCTCCAACATCGAGCTCCGACAACGTAGCCACGGTCCAGGACATCATCTTCACCACAGTCGCCAATTCGCGGGTTGATGGTATGGACCGGACGTACCTGGAGGAAAGACCAATATTTTCCTCGTGAGCCCCGGACTGAAAGTGAGCGCTTACGCTTACATCGACCAACTCGTGAAGAATATCCTCCTCACATGTTGTCGCCCGTACCTTCTTGGAAACTTTTGTACTGCTACAGCATTGGGTGCCACCTTAACATGATTATTTCGAAAGTGTCATTGGTAATAACTCTCTTGCCCTACTTGAATGGAAGGGGGCTGAATACTTAAATGAAATGATTATAATCCAAATAGATTCAATCTTACCTGAATGCACTGTCCGGGCGAGTTTTTCAAATCGGCTTTTGGCTACGGGGCGCGCCATTCGACTATTTCTGCTGATCTCTAAGTTCCCACATGCTTTGCGGTTTGCGTAATTCCAGATATCATTCTCGATTGTTTTGCCATTCCTCTCAGAAGCTTGGCTCGAGTGTTTATGATAGTATTAATATCTCTTTTGATATGGTTGTGAAAATGTCCGATCAGTAATTGTGAATAAAATTGTAACTTATATTGTCGCCTATCTGAAAGTTCAATTGTAAATGATCTTTTTTTTTTGTTGCCCCCGTGTGTTATTTTAATCATTCCTTGACCTTTCTCAATGATCCTTGTAAATTCTATCCGTTAGTATGCTTCTTCATATTTCGGTAGCTTAAGTAGTCACGTAATTGATTGAAATTTAAAGGAAGCCGATTCTTCGTTCGTATTTCAGTATTTGTGTAACGTATCCGTATGTGAGGAGAGATGGCGAGAGACGACTATTGGCTGGAGGGAAGTTTGCTTCTCTTTCACTTTCACTATAATATAAGTGTAAGATGTTCCACAATACAATCTTTCCGCTATTCTGGCTGATTTGTCTCGTCTGATAAGAGACTTTCTATCGCACCTTACACGATTTCAATACTTTTATTCGTGTTCTTGAAGTTTCGTTCTATTCACATAAAAGCGGTGCTTCGAGAAGCGGAGCCTGTGGTCGGAGCCACGGAGAGTAATGGTAGGTTGACTCGCACCTCGATTTGCACTAATTAGACCTCGTTTCGTACAATTTGTTGAATACGCGAATACCGTTATCAATTAAGATGTTTTCTTTTTGTCGCGGACAATTGTGATACATTATTTATTTCGTATGAGAAGAGTGAGGACGCTTGCAAATGACTCAGGAACTACCATAGGCCAAACTGCGAGATTAGCCTTTTTAGATACTGTTTTTTTTTGTACGTGGGTGAGACTCTTGGTAAGAATTGAGAGTCGTTATGCTACCTCTTTACTCGCATAGTGGCTTCTCCTTCACTTTGATAATGCTCGGTGCAGTAGATAACTTACAATTCAACAACAAGCTATCATATTTACCAAAACGGCAAGAACTCACACCAAACCTTGACAAGCAACAGATCGCACTGATAAACTTGCGGCTACTACAATCTCAATTTCGGCGCACTGTTTCTGTATCGGATGTCACTCCTCTTACATACGAGTTACCGTTCCTTTCCCGCTCTTTCGCTCCGATTCACCACGATCGTTGAGTTAAGGATAGAGACTGGGGGAGTTCGACTTCAACTTCTTCCGCACAAAACTGGGAGTTGTTCGTGGCAGACTTGACTAAAATCCCATATCCAGTGATGTGCCCCTGCTATTATTGTCAAAAAAATTGAAGAAATCGTAGGCGTTAAAATAAATTTCAACAATCGTACCGACAGCGACAAAACTCCTCGAAAGAATGTGCGAAACGGCTTAATATCTCCCGCTATATAAAAAACGTCTTTCTTGAGTATACTTGACACTTTTGGCTGGATTGACGCGTTATTATGGATCTATGCAGCAATAAGATTTTAAAGTACAGTCCCCCTGAATTCAAAGTGGTTCGTGGTTTGCCTCTTTGCTGCAAGTAGTCTTAAGCCTTCTCAAGTCTTAAACTCGTTTTTCACTCTTTTCGTTGATCTGTCTGTCTATTTTGTTGTATGTGCGGGGTGTCTGCTATTATTGCGTCTCAAGTGCTAGTTCAATTGCTCCTCCTCAGTTCGTACGCCGGCCTTTGTTTTTGTTTTTTTTTTTTTTTTG
Source organism: Cooperia oncophora (assembly GCA_036418165.1). Lineage (NCBI taxonomy): Eukaryota > Metazoa > Nematoda > Chromadorea > Rhabditida > Trichostrongylidae > Cooperia > Cooperia oncophora. The sequence continues at coordinate 5,044 of MU943924.1, read as the reverse complement.
TTTACTGCTTAAGATGTCCACATGCGTACGGAGCCACCTCAACATTGTTTCTTTAGTGTGGCCGCGCATTGTCTGATTCCACTGCGTATAATTTGCTGCTCGATACTTCATACCATTTTATCATATGTGAGGGTATATTATAGCAGTTCCTATTCAATCCATTTCGCGAGTGAAACGCATAAAAAACACGAGTGACCGCAATTTTCGTGAATGCAAAACCACGACGCAAAAGGTGCGCTAGCCGTATCACAATTCAGACACCGTGTATATAATTCTGCTTTTTCCTTCCAGAGTTTTCCTCTGCGTTGTTTTTTCTTTTTGTATTACTTTCTTATGCACTAGAGATATCAACTACGCGAGATGTGATAGATGGATGTGAGCTGGCAGGGGCTTGCACATAACCGTAGGAGGGTAACTGTGAGGTGGCATTTGGTTGTGTTAGTTCTGGAGAACGCTCTTGCCTTTTTCTTCTTCGGGTGAGATACTCTCAGCTCTGTTTTCCATACACTGGCACACAAACGCTATCCATCGAGCCACCTTTAATCCGCCGGAGCCGTCTTAATAATATAAACATGTTAATCATCAAGACTTCAATGACAAAAACCTTCGTGAAAAGCCTAAACTAGTGAATGTGATCCAATCAATGAGAAGATATGAAAGTCCAAAGTTTCATATATCATAAGGTGATCAACAAGAAGAATTGAGAGCATGTTAATCTAGTTCTCAATGTAGCAGCAATCTCTGAGGATTACAGAAAATTGTCTCCCACTTCCTAGAGGCTACACTCCCAAAAAAGTTAAGGACTTACAAAGGAAGGGTACTTCCGAGCTCTAAGCTGTTTCGAAAAGAGTGAGAATATATCCAGCTAAACGCCAGCTTCTGCGCGCGAACATCCAATTTTCAGTTATTCCGATTTGATATCACGCTTTTTCTCTAGGGATGAACCAGGCAAAACGTGTACACATTTAGCAGAAATTCCAGCAACGTCATGGGTGCTTGTCTCTTCTGAAAACTAGAAGGCTTTCGTGCTCAATCGTTCACTCATTAAAAAACTTGTTCAGGCTCAGCTCGTATAGGGGACCACCGCTTTTTGCCAGAAGCGTTCGCATCGTATTGGCTACGTTACCCATTGACCGTTTTTCTTGTAAGCAGAATGCAAACTGTGGTTCATGCTAGACCTACAGACTTCCCTTTTTCTTTCTTTGATCTTCCGGAATTGTCCGTTAAAACTAACGTACTGTGCAGGTATCTATTCAGCACTGGATTCAGCACTGGAATAGTCCTGGCAAGACTTCCTTGTATGACGCCCCATGCGATAAACGGACTGATTTTGGCCGTTAGGGTTCATCTTTCAGTTCCTCGAATTCACGCTGCCAATCACTTGACTAACGAATACGTAGCCTACATACTTCCATGACTTATGGTGATTGGGCCCATGCGGCACCTCAGCTCTTTTGCTTTCTCCACCTTTTCTCATAAAATAGTGCAAGTCAGTGCGGAAGAAGGGCAATGCCAGTCGGGCGGGTTTGGCGCGGTGCCAAAACCATCTCCACCAGTTGTTGAAGGCGTTGACGAGCTGTATCCGTATCGTTTCGTACTACTCATTTTCTAGCCAAATTGTTGTCCGACTATCCGCTTCGACACTGGCACTGGACGGAGGTCGCACCGTGCCACACCGTTGCAGTTTTAAAGCGCCTCTCCGCGATAAAACAACCCATATAACGCTTTCAAAATTTAAGTTGCGCATCCATGCCGGAACTGTCCTCTTCTGAATGCAGCAATTATTGATGCAACATGATTTGCATCTAGTAGAAGCAATGCATTTATCCCATTTGATTCTAATTGCATTGATTTTAGAAAAGTCCGACATGTTGGAGGATAAGTGTGGTATAAACGAAACACAATACAATATTATCACAATATTATTACATACTATTACAGAAAAACCACACTATAACTCAACAGAAGAAAGAAAAAAACAACGAACGAAAAAAAAGGAGGAAGAGAGAGAAAAAGGAGATGGCGTGTAAATTGAAAATAACGGCAACGCTATCGATCGCTGTTGCAACCGACACTATTCAGGCACAGCGCGCTAAAAAACGCTCGTCGGACCCCGCCCCTTCGTCGTTCTTGATGCTCGTCCAGCCTGTTTGGAAAAAGAGCCCATAAAGGGCATCCCCCCACTGTTTTCTCGCTTTTCTTTCTTAGGAGAATCTCCTGCGTCCAGAAACATAGTATTTAAGATCCTTCAGCTCCATGTGGTTGCCGGGCCGTGCCATTTAAATGAGATAACCCTCCAGGTAAAAAAGAAAGCTCCGCAAAAAAACTATGCCCTGAATGATAATGATTTTCCTGCACACACAGCGTACGGTAGGAGGGTGGAAGGGCAAAAAAAACGGGAACTTTTGTTTGCATCGATTGGAGCAGCACGTGGAGTACGTGACATTTCGTGCAATTTTTCCATAAGTTTAATTTTCGCTCCAAGTGAGCTAGGACAAGTCGTGTGAATGACGCCCAAGAACAGAGATTCGCTAGAAACAAAAGCAAGAAGAACGCTATAGACACCGCTCACGGCTGGCGCTTTAACAAAATCTTCCTCGCCCAGTTAGCCACACTGAGCCGAGTGAATTGCCCAGCAAACACCGCGCATACTTTCGTTCCACGTGCTGTGTATTACCTACAATTCCAGCCTTGTTATCAATTCTCCTTAGGTAACTATGCATTTGTTAGTGATAATTCGTTGAAATGCGCTCAATTTTTTCTTTATTATAGCATCCTCGATGGCGTGAATGAGGGTGTCACTGAAACTGTTTATTTACTTCGAAAATATCGAGTCCATAGAACGCAGCCTCACTCGCACTCAATATGATAATTTCTTAGCTATTCAAATATCAGTTTCAATTGTACGGTTACTATATCGGTTGTTTCTATCGAAATCAAGAATAACTCATACCAACAATCGAAATCCAACGGGCGCGATGCATCACGGAGTAATTTGCTCTTCTAAAAAACCTGATCTCCTAGATATGACGGCCGAGCTGTCTTTTATGATGGAGTTCGCTTTCGATTGAGTAAATGTTTCTCCTATTTTCATCATAGGCGTCTTGAAATGTCGAAAGCGATCTCATTCTCCTTGGCAGTAGAAAACTAACAATTAACAGGTCTAACAATGTAAGCAATGCAAGAACCGTAGACCATTTCTGTCTCTCACTGATAGGTCGCGTGAGAATCAGGCGCAAATGAAAACAGGATGTGCGTGCAAAGGGCACGCGGCACAAAGACCCCCGTTCGCAGCATTTGTGTATTGCACGCATTCACGCGCGCAGAGACGCAGGAAGTGTAAACGGAGTGTTGCAGGACGGCGGAGTTTTCAAGTGATGATTATTCGAGTTCAAATGCCTGGGAGAACTCGTCGCTTGCTACGCTAAGCCGGCAAATACGATTCTCTTCCATATCTTCGAAGGTGACACACCAGATAGCAAAAACAAAAACAGATGCAAATTGTAGAAATATTATCAAACAGTACAACGAATAGCAAAGAACTTTCTTGCATCGGCCTCACATGCCCCTGAAGCACATAATATAAGAATAACTGATATGAACGATTTGACTTGAGCCTCCCATGCGACTGGTGTGCGTTCATGTTAACGAATGTCAAACAGCAAGGATTGCTGCTCTTGCCGTCCACTATTAGCGGTTGTCCTCGATCCCGCCCACAGAATACTAGGAAATGCTGAGTGTTTTACCCGTCGAGCTACACTACAACTTGTTAGTCTTCTGCTGTTCTCGTCCCCTTGACCTAACTAAAGGGTCTGCCACTTCTTGTTAACCGCATACATGATCTTCGTACTAGACCTTAGAAGTGTGAGATACTCGGGAAGAGCATCGTCATACATCCAAAGGCGGTTTCTAGTTAGGCTCTTTTGGTCTCCGTTGGCCGGTATCAGGCAGTTTTCATTGCCTCATCTTTATCAAGATCAGGTTTCCTCAAACGTCCGGGACACTCTGATCAAACTGATCGTCTCTGTTGCAGAGATGTATGACCCTCGTCAGCGCTGGCGTGTTCCCCCTCCAGTCCTTGTGTTCCTCCGACCCCACGCTTTGCCGGAGAGGAAAATGAGGAAGCTTTTAACCAAGGTTTGCAATGGTCCGTTCTGGTCTTGTCCCAAACGCGATAACGGGAACCTGCACATTCATATCTAGACTTTTCTAGTAGCGATTATGATTCACCTTCCGGGAATGTGAAAGTGCAATACCATAGGTGACTACATGAAGACAGATTACAGCATCGTTGTGCGAAACCATTGAAGGGAGGTCGTACCTGGCCGCCTTGGCCTCTGGGGAGGGGAGGAGGGGGTCGTAAAGGCAGGGTTGGTGAGCACAACAGCACAAAAGTGTCCTCGTTAAGCTCTATGAAACGGACTCAGTGCTGTAACAAGCAGAACCGGATGTGTGGAAGACTACAAAATATAACAATAACCAGTCGGATCGCCCGGCTGACGCTGAGCTCTCCTCCTTCTCTTCAGCTGGGTTGGCTTCGCCAGGCGCACTTCATAATGAAAACGGAATTTGTTCATTCACTTAGTTTTTAATACTGCACTGTTTTGATTAAATCGTAAAAGGTGGACCAACCCACACGAGCTCACGTCCAGCACGTAAACCCTTCCCCTCCACCCTGGCCCCGCTCGATCTCACGTCTAGCTGCCAGCTAGCAGTTTATGCGATTTCTCGGAGTGTGCTAAATGTTGTCTTATATAAATAGCTGAGGGTATTATCACAATCAAACAACATCTTGGTCATTACTTTGTTATGGGCTAGCTTGCAGTTTTGCTAGCGGTTGCACCTCCTCTCTTGCTGCGTGCTCCTCCTTAAGCGTGCGCTACGCACCCTCTCCCACCACCCCTTCACGAGGGAAAGAAGCAGAGGGGGTAGAGGGAGGGATCACTTGGTACTCCACAGTCAACCCACCCTGCACCCGCACGAGCACACGTCCAGCTGCCACGCGAGCAGCTCGTGCGGTGGCTCGATGTGTACCAAATGGTTG